>CAAKHD010008883.1:53970-73049 GCA_901007705.1 Fistularia tabacaria | reverse complement strand
CTCTTCCGATCTGAAATTTCAATGGAAGCAACTAAAAATATAAGGACTAGGACAAAATGTTAATGAAATAGTGGGAAAAAAAAAACTTCATCTAGAAGCAACTCTTGAAATGGAAGATTCAAGTCTGTTCATCTATAATAGTATATTTCTGCTTTTCACCTCACAGCCACGCTGTGCACACAGACTGTAACTTGCATCTTGCTCCTTCCCTTCGTTTCGAGCCAGTGGCAAAATTCTCCATCGGCAACCGCACCAGAGGGGCCCATTTCATATTTGGACCTGCAGCAAATGGTGCTGCTTTGACAGCTCTTCGATTGGCTCAGCTTGAGACCCAGGCACAGATTGCTCTTTTGCAACTTGCTACTCTTACAACTTTAACTGTTGGCAGGCACCGTCAAAACAGCAACAGGCTGACAGTGCTATTACCTCCACATCTGACCCTGCTGAGTCTTCTCAATAGACTGCAGGGCTCACCTGCAGGGTTAACTGTGGACACAAACAACAAAACCTCCAGAGCAACGCAACCATCACTTCTATATACTGCCATGTATCACCACCAGTCCCAGCAGCAAGGACCAGCGCCTTTCTCCAATGGTCCAAGGCCGGCTCATCATCAGCAAGCTCAGAGTCAACAACAGAATCGTCCGGCCTCCGACATGCTGTCTGGCTTCCAGTTTCCTCGTCCTACTCAACTTCCCAAAGAGCTAGAGTCTGCTCTAGCTATCCGGGGTGCCAGGGACATGGACCACCGCCTTATCGATCACCTCAACCGACCGAACCAACATCAGAGCCAAGGATCAAGTTCTGGAATCAGTTCACATGGGGGCTATGGCTCCAATTCAATACCATTTATCTCTGATAATCAGGGATGCCCCCAACAGGGAGTGGACTGGTCGTCTTATCAACCTCCAAGTAAACTGTTTGCTAGTGCTCCACCCAGTGCTGGGCACCAGTCCCAACAACAACCGGGGCCTCAGCAGCAGGTGCAGAGCAGCCACACAGGAACAAGTATCCCAAGTTGGGGTGCCCCAGCAAGTGACTTAACACCCCTTCAATCCAGGAATTCCCATAGTGCCAGTGGGGAAGGTAAGGGTTTGTACACACCTGAAAGTGCAGGCAGCATTTTGGCTAGTTTTGGACTGTCAAATGAGGACCTCGAAGTACTGAGTCACTACCCTGATGATCAGTTAACACCGGATACTTTACCGTTTATACTGCGTGACATACAAATTAATAAGTCAAGCAACCAGAAGACCGTCTCCTCCACCTCTTCATCATCATTTTCAAACAATGTTCCCGACATGCCACTTGCTCCTTCACGTTCTCCTGAAGTGCCCAGCCTCCTGACTGTTACACAGACAGCAGGTAAAGTAATTGACTATGGTCATGCCAGTCGAGCAAAGGAGGATTCTGCCAGAGAGACTTTCAAAAGAGAGCAGCTCTCTAATGAAAGGACAGTAAAAATGTATCAGTCCTCTTCTGCCTCATCAGCCCCCAAAGTAGAAAAAGCTGAAAGGCGTCAGATTCGTTTAGACCACGTGGAATCTAACAAGCACGGGGACCGTGACTATCGACGAACAGGTAGTGACAATCGCAAGAGCAATCGGTCACCTGGGAGAGAAGTCTCACCAGCTTCCAAATCTCGTAATATGGACAGAGACTATAGACACGATGGACCCAAACAAAGGCCCTCATCTGAAACAAGGAGCGAGGCTTCATCACGGCGGTCTCTCGCTTCTTCATCTGGCACAAAACCACTCACTATCAGCAAGAAGTTACCTACTCCTACCATGATAAGCGATTTCTCAGCTGTGTCGCCAAAGGTGTATCCTCATACCTGCTCGCTGTGCCACATACCATGTGATCATGAAAAGGTGAGTGCCCACATGCCCTTATCAGGCAAAAGTCTCCCTTAAAAAGTACTTTTCTGGGTCACAAAATTCCATTATCAGGCAGCTGTAAGGACACAAAATGTTAATCTTAAATTATTCTTTGCCTGGTTAGTAACTGCCTTTCAAATAAATGTTTTGGGCTTCTTTTGTGATTGTTCTTAATGAAACAATGATTCCGTTGTAGAGTTGGGTAAATTTTAGTTTTACTTGTACCAGACTGTATTTACATTATGGCATAAATGGCCAAAAAAAGGTTTCATTCCAGTAGCAAGTTCTTTTGATTGAGTCGAGGTGAATTGTAGGAACTCAGACTTGATAGAATAAAGATTTGTTGTGTCTGGAGAAAAACACGTACGTAAACATGCTTACACAATGTGTTGTATTATGAACGGGGGAACGTATCCACTTGCATTCATGCATTTATTTCATAATGATATTATAGATAGTCTGACATATATTATGTCAATGGCTCAAAATATATAACAATCACTTTTTTGGGGGCTGTTCATGATCTCTTGGCTCTGTATAAATGCCTAATCCTAAGGAAGCCTAATCCAGCTGTCATCTGGCGAGAGGCGGGGTACACCCTGGACTGGTCACCAGTCAATCGCAGGGCCACATATATAGTCAGACAACCATTCACTCGGTCGTTGCATACCTGGTGCATGTTTGTGGACTGTGGGAGGAAACCCACACAGACATGGGAAGAGCACGTCCACACAGAAAGGTCTCGGAACTGATCCAGGGTCCTTCGTGCTGTGAGGCCGGAGCACTAACCACTGCAACACCGTGTAAATTGAAATACAGTGTAATAAGATTCTAGAGCTCATTTTTAAACTCGCCCATCTGCATCAACATTTTCCTCCTGTTTATACTCCTGAATAGAGTTTTCATACCATAATCACACTCCAGTTACATTTACATAAAAATTTGTCATTTGAGAGAGAGAGAGATTAAGATTACAGATTTTGTACAATACTGGTAAGCTGCAAAGATCCTTCAGGCCTGGACTAATTTTTCGAAAATTAATAAAGGCAGTAAACTATCATAGAAAGGCATAGTGTGATGCCTGTCACTTTATCTTGGATTTGTATTGAGTCAAAAACATCTTATTGTTAATACTAAAGCACCAGTATAGAAATTTAACTTTCGATATGCAATAAATCATATTGTCTGTGTCATTTGAGAATCTTAGTCAGCGTGAGATGGAATCAGTTCCCATAAGGTTTAGTAAGGTTTTAGAATATGCAGTGGTAGATGCAAAGTTTATTTTTGTATTTTACTTATTTCCAAAAAGATTTCATAATGTCAACAGAAGCCCAACCCAATTTTCATTGTTACGTTAACAACACTATTAGCAGACGTCACTTGCTTTATATTTATCTCCTCCCAGCTTCTTCCAGAGTCTTTTTTTTTCTCTCCCAAAATTAGAAAAATCACACTTACAGCACTGTCAAAGAAAGAGGAAAGCAAGAAGATGAAAGTCAACATTTTTAACTTTGAAACATCACAAAAGCTGTTGCTGATGCTATCAGCACAAATTTTACTGTCCAATATGATTTGTCTGGTGAAATACAGCAAAACTATCTGTTCAAATGGCAAAGCTGTACTGACAAAGGCTTTGCAATGCTCAGCTGAAGTACAGCTTTTGACCTGGTCAAGCTTAAAATTAAATGATAAAAGTTTGCTTCTTTGAGCAGAGCACTGGCACGAAGAAATGTGTTTATTGAAAATACTGTTTGTGTTGGGACAAACTTTCTATCGTGTATTCACTGGACTATCCATGTCTGTTGTTAAAGATATTTTTAAAGTACCTCTCAATTATGCAATGAAGAAACACTCATACTTTTTCTTATACTCAAAGTGGTGGTTTAAAACAGCCTTTTTAGGGCTACATATTTACAGTAATATGTTGTCCTAATTTCTGTGATGTTGGCATGTGGTCTTACAAACAATGCGAAGTAGCTGCTTGGAGCATGCCCAAGAAACAGTAAATTCTTTGCTGACACTGAAGGTGTGTTTTTAAGAAAAGAAAAAAAAAAATTTTGTCCCCCCTCCGTTGTTTGGGCTACCTTCTCCATTCTATTCCTGCTGCAAATGTCCATGGCATATATAGATTAAGTTTACAAGGTGGCATGAGGAGGCTACCTTCCAAACACATACCCCTTGGAGTCCAGTTGAAAGCATCTCCAGTAGTCAGGACAGATGTTTAAAATACACACCACATGCCCCTTAGAGATCGTGGAACCTTCATTACTGTGGATGTACCACAAAGCGGCATATCTTTTTCCAGGCACCTCACTTGCAACATGCTGCTTCTCATTGAATCCCTTTTTTGACAGTTTTAATATAGTGATCTTGATAAATTTTCTTTTAAGTCAAGAAATATGTTAAATTGATGGTGAAATTGTTAGACATTTCAAATGCAACTGAAATATAATTAAGGGTTTTTTCATTCGTACAGGCACTTTGACAGACTGTTACTGTGAACATTCAGATTTGTATTTGGCAGTATTTATTTTACAATAATTTTAGAATATTTACTTAAGGTTTACGAGACTATGCTACAAGGATTGTTTGAGTCACTCAAATCCCTCCAGAAATACTGAGTAAATACTAAAACTATGAACACGTGGTAAGCTAACCTCTGGAATTTCCAAAGCATAAATATTGTTACTACTTAATTGTAGAATGAACTCTTCAGTGGAAAAAAAAAAAAAAAATGTTTTTTTGCCACTATTTAATCTGCTCAAGAGATGATTTGATTTGTTTAGATCAAAGAAAAAATGAGAGATTAATTGTGTTTGTACTCTTTTGAAATACTTGATGTGGACTTTTGGTAGATATTATCAATTTATTGTATGGTCATTTTGGTACTATGATTTTGCTTATTGTTTGTATTATATCCATCCATAATATGACAAAGAAGTTTCCCCCAAAAGTAAAAATATGCAACCTTTGAAACAATGGTCATTCACCAATCGTGTGCTTTCCGGGTGTATGTTGATCTGAAACGACTGTGAGTTTTGTTTTCTTCTTCAGTTCCAGCTTTTAGTCTCCTTATTTACTTGAACTAGAACTTGGTCAACAATGAAATTTCCTCATTCAAATGTCTCTCAAATAGCCTAATTGAAAGGTGATGTGCTTGCTCTGCTCTGATTTTAGAAACATAACAGACCCTGCTCTGTTTTGGTTGGGTGGCTTTTTACTCCGGGTCTTGATTTTCAATTTTAATCTTTTTTTTTTTTTTTTTTTTTCCTACTAAGATGAAGAAAAGAAATACAAATGGCAGAGACAATTTGCAACAAGAGGAAAAAAAGATATAAACTATTTCTTGATGATTAATTTTGCGTCATTCCTCTATTGAGCTCTATCTGTCTGAATGGTATCATAAAGATGTGGAATGGTTACATTTTTAATCACACATGACTCATTCATTTAGCGTGATTTGTCTCACACTGTTGATTTACTCCAAGGCATTGATTTATTGGGCCACTTAAGCTGATCTGTGAATTACTGACTACTATTAATTATATTTTTTTTAAACTACTCACACAATCATGATTAATCTTGACATATTTGTCACATGGGAAGACACATCAGGATTGGATCATTTGCATTTTGTAGTGTAAAGATAGCCTAAGTGTCTACGGTGATCTGACTACAAGTGGAGTTCAAGTCCAGCCTTTGAGAGTTGGTGGTGGCGAGAGCTGCATATTGTCACATTACAGCACCTTTTGTCTGATCAGATCCCCCAGTACAACTCTTCACTTAAAAAGGTAATGGCACAGATTAATATCATTACTATACAATATTTGATATACATTAAGGGGACTTAAATTATGGATCCCATCGGGATTGAAATGGTGGTAGCACTTACTGGTTATAAGCCTGATGAATTCCCTAAATTAAAAAAATGATTTCCCTTTCATGGGAGTAACAAAGTATTTTTTTTTTATTACTGATTACTAAAAAAAAAAAAAGTCAGTTGCAGTCCTAATAATTTTTCTCCCTGCCAGTGTAGTCTGCAACAATATTCCTTCAGATGTCTTGTTGAATGTTCTCGGGAGCCCATTTCTCTCAGACTTGTCAATGCGTGCAAAAAAATCTGACTTGTTCATTGACTGTTGTTGCCCTTTCAAGCGTCTGACATGTAACCCTGAAATACAGCCCAAATTCGAAACTATGTTGGCGATTAGTTCAAGGAGAAGGAAGAATGTTTTGGTAGGTGATTTCAGGCTCAGCCCCAGTCTGAATTGTCTTTTGGTATTTGCACATAGAATTAGAGCAATCCCATTATTTTTGTGAAACCAAGATGTAAGATTAAGACAAATCTGTACAGGGCTATAATAATTCATGAGCATTTGCACAGAAACAATGTGTTGATACAGTTTTTTTGTCAGTAACATATACTGTGTTCAGAGTTGCATTCAAGTAAAACGGAATGAAAAAAGGATGAACGACGCACACAAAATATGGATGTACAGTATATCGATCAAAGAAGTCAACATCACTGAGTAGTGTTTTCAAACCAATATTCAACTATCAAGTATTGAGCTACTGGTGCTTGTAACATCGGACCAAAGTCATGCACTGAAAGTATTTATAAATGTGAAAAGGGACGTTAACGTTGTTGGTAGGTTTCCTCTGATCGTGTATGTCCTCCTCTGGTGTTGTTCTTACAGGACTGGGTTGACCACATAAATACAGTCAACCACACTGCTGCCTGCAGGGACCTGCGCAACAAGTGAGAAAATGCTTTGGTATCTTTATAAGCAATAAGGTTTTTGACTTCTTTAAGTTGCTTATGGGGTAAATGTAGTTACGAGTAAGGGTATTAAATGAGAAACTATTAAATCAGAAGCTGAACCGCTAGTCAACGTGACCCTTCGACACAACACAAAATTTTTATCAAATGCAGGGCTTTGGCTTTTGAATTTAAGCATATATAGTCATTCTTTCTCAACAGTGGGCATTGTGGGTCATCCTAACAAGTGTCTGTTTCTCTTGAGGTATCCTGACTGGAAGCCTGATCTACCAAGGTTAGTTGAATACACTACTAATAGTGGTTTTTCATGGTGATGTGTTTAAAACTTTTGACTATCAGCATTTCACCTAAATGGCTAAAATATTTTAATATTTTGACTATTTTCGTCAAAACAGCTCTATAGCCAACAGTTTGTTGAACTGTTGGATTCTCCTGGATTTCTTTCATTAATTTATCCTGTTATGAATACTGAAATTTTGTTCTGAATACTTTAATCTTTATATAATGTTTAAATCTAGATAAATCTCTCCTCCTATTCAGTTGCAGCAGGCGACATGGCAGCCAGCCGAAGAATCACCCGTCATCCCATTCCGTTTCTCCATCACTCTCCTATTCACCTACCCCGAGTCCTCCCCGTGGCAAATTCAGGGAGGGTCCGTCCGCCCACAGGCACTATAGGAGGCCTTATTCACCCCAACACCCACGTCACCACCGCTACCTTGGTAAACCATACACATGCACACTGATTAATTCACACACCTCGAAACCTGCTTATTCATTTTAAAGTTGTTAAATTCATCAATTTCATAATTGTTATTGAACATTTATGTGGTCCTCGTGTGATAGTCTTGTTTCCATGATTGCTTATGATGAACCACACCTAGTGTGTCGAAGTGTTGTTGAGCAAGACACTGAACCCCTAACTGCTCCCCTGGCGCTGGCAGACGGCAGCCAACTGCTCATGGTTCAGCCATGATGGGTTAAATGCAGAGAACGAATTTCCCCAAGAGGGATTAATAAAGTATACATCATTATGCGATGGTTACCCACAAAGTCACCTTAGTGAATAAAGATCTTAAATATAACCTTATCTACTTATCCGTTGATGGATAACTTTTTTCAGTTCGAGCATCAGCAGTTTTTTAATTATAAAATATTTTACTCTTCCTTGCATTACCTTTTGAAGAGATTCAATTCACAAAAGTGTTAATTCATTGAAAAGTGGATCAGTGCAAATTTTCGTGACAGTTCTCTCTCCTGTTGCAGGGGGCTCCTCTCACAGTGCTTTGAAGCGTCCATATGAGGACTCTACCAAAAGGCACGGCGAGCCAAAGGCGTACCCGCACTCGTCCAGGCCTGCTCAAAGTTCAAGACATGGACCCCCACCTTCCTCCACCAGACCTTTCAAGAGCAACATTAAGCCTGGAACAAAGACAAATAAATTGGGAAGTGCAAAAATTGCTGACATGGTAGGTATTTTTCACTATATTCCATTCTTCTTCTACCCCCTCTTTTCATAATTCAGAAACACGCTGATCTGTTTATTGAACAAGCAGCTCAAATAGCGAAACATTTATCACAGCACTTTAACGCCTGACTAGAAGTGAAGTGTTTGAACATTCAAAATGTTTTACAACCACAATGGCGCCCCATGTTCAGTTTCGGTTTTCTGTAAGACTAACCTTGCACTTTATTTATTTATGTATTCATTTATTTATTTATTTATTTATTTATTTATTTTCCTGGTTACCAGCCCTGCAAACCTCCAGCAGCCAAGAAAAAGAAGAAAAATCCTGTACCGTCGCCCCAAGACTCCTCCATAGCAGGTCGTCTGGTTTATCTGACTGGCATCCCGACAAACGCCTCAGAGCAGGAGGTGACAGACTTAGTGGGGTCCTTTGGCAAGATCAACAATGTTATCCTCATGCCTTGTTCAGAGGAGGAGAGTCAAAAGGGAGAAGGACAAAAGGTGACTTAACTTGGAAGAAATAACATTTGTGTAGCTTTCAGCTTAAATGGTGATTTTGACCATTAAAACTAATGACATATCCATCCACACATTCAACTACATTTTATTATAAAATCTTATATGTCAGTGTTCTTGATAATATAAAGAAAGATGATATTTGTTTTCATGTTTTCCCCCATAAGTAAATTGTAGCCAATGAATTTCCGCCTCTGTCACTTTGTCATTTTAGGCCTCTGTGTGCATGGTGAAGGCTGAAGACGCCCAGGCTCTGGCTAACTCCACAAACCTGTCTATCAGAGACCAGAAAATCACTGCTTCCGTGGCCAAGGTAAATGTCGATAACAAGCATTTTTGGCTAATTGGATTAATAAACACTTTACAACGACACAAAACTGTTAAATTTAAGAACATATAAGGAGTTGCTGTACTGTGCACTGTACTGGATGCTGTTGGGCTTATCCTGGCTGACACGCCTCTGTAGCATTGCGTGGGCATCGGGGACAGTGGCGCTAGACTGGGGGGACTCAGAGAAGAGCCCCTGCTCCTCTGCATAGAGAGAAGTCAGATTAGGTGGTCTGGATGTCTCCCCGGGGAGGTATTAGGGGCATGTCCTTCTGGGACGAGGCCACGGGGAAGACCCAGGGCACGCTGGAGAGACAATGTCTCTAGGCTGGCGTGGGAGTGCCTTTGGGTCCCCCCAGAAGATCTGGACCATGTGGCTGGGGAGAGGGAAATCAGGGCCTTCCTGCTCCGGCTTCTGCCCCGGCAACCCGACTTAGGATAAGTGGCAGAAGATGGATGGATGGATGGATGGATGGATGGATGGATGTAGTGCTGGATAGGAGGAATAAAGTATATCTGTAAATATGCCTTTTTATATTTGTCCCCCAGAAACCTGAAGAAGAGCAATCTATCCCCAACAACAGGTTTGTCCATTGTATTTCCTCTCTACCATGGTTCCCTACTCAATTCAATGTAACCGAATTCAAAATTAATCTATTTACAGCAAGCCCATTCCTGCATCAGACAAAGGAGCCAATGGGGAAGACTCTGGTATGAATTGTTTGCCAACTATTTACCATGTCAAGATAGGCAAATGGAATATTCATGCATCTTCCCACCTTATCAAACACCACCAAGTAATCCTTAATAAACAATATTATGGCAGTTAGTGAATACTTCATGTCCAGCTTAACAGTCAGTTAGGCTGAACTTCCTGAAAGCGGCTGATCAGAGAGTGACATTATTAACCTGGTCCAGCCCTTTGGAACTTCCTCTGACAAATTGGGAACTGTAAAAATTGCTGAGATGGTTGGTATTTTTCACTGTATTCCATTCTTCTGCCAAAAAAATTAACTACCCCCTCTTTTCATATGTCAGGAACATGCTGATCTTTTTATTTAACTAGCAGCTCACATTGTGAAATATTTGTTTCTTTTGACATCTATATGTTGACATATTTTTTGTGATGACATTTGTGATGCGTTCAACAAAGTTGTTCAAGAAAATTTGCTTATAATTGGTTTGGTTTTCCTCCCCAAATATGTTTTTAAGGAGGAGAGATCGACCAGAAGATTTCTGACGAGGTAAGTAATCCACGCCTCTGATCATACAAATACAAAAGTTTAAAAATCAAAGGCAAATCTATCTGACCAGTAGGGATGGCGCAATTGATTGGCTAAAATAAAGTATTTCTGAAATTGGTCATTTGAAAAACCGACACAAAAAGTCAGTTTCACCTCCAGTAAAATCCAGTGTGTGACAGACAAACAACCAAACAGTAAGACATTCTGTTTACAGGTTCACATATCACATCACGACATCTCATGCCAAGTACAAGCTGAGAAAATGTTACAAGCACAATTTCAATAACAGAATACATATCATGCATCTAAAACAAAAGTGTAGCAGTATAATTCTACGATATTAAGATATGACCACTTAAAAGGGAGGCAGGTATATAGTCAAGAGTATGTATTGATTGATTGATTGATTCTTGACACTATCCAATTCAATTTCTGCATCTAGTAATTTTTTTCATCCTGATAAAAGTTTCTGTTTTGAGGACTTTACTGTCTCTTACTGTTTCATCTGTATCTGAGTTTGGGTTTTTGCATACAATGCTTCAACCGCGAGTAACTAAGTAAGCAGTGTCTCGTATCACACAAATTCTTGTCTCTTTGCTTTATCCTGTCATGGACTAATGCATGTAAAAATAATATTTAATTCGTCTTCACAGAAGGGTATCATGCTGATCACTGGACTTCCTGAGAGCGGCTGGTCAGAGAGGGACCTCATTAACCTGGTCCAGCCCTTTGGAACTCCCTCTGACATTATCATAGCAACATCAGTCAGAAAGGTTATGTCCATTCCCTTTTTATTTCAGTGTCACTCCCGGACACCTGCAATTCAGGGAGTTTCTTAAGTTGCGAGAGGTTAAAAAAAAAAAGAAGCTATTTTTGAGCAACCTCCACCTCATACAAATGATAGGGGGCAGTTTTAATGCTATAGCATGCTTTCCTTTCATTTTCAAACTATGTTTTAGAACCTTTGCTTCCATTCAGTTCAAAGTGACTTTGAACAGACTCAGCCCCTCCACAGCAATGGTAACTTACGTGCTTGTTTATAGATGAACACTTGTCAACTGACATTTTCTTACTTCTGTTAACTAAGTGGGACACCTGACAGCGTTTTGTTCTCTACAATCACTTCAGGTCTGGCTTCACTTCAGAAACTCTTTTTATGTGTTAGATCATAGATCATTGAAAAAAATGAGATTTGACTTGGAAAGTCAGAGCAACCTCCCCAATCCCGATTATGCCTGAAGGTTTCAGGATCTGGTCCACTTGTTTCAAATATATCGATAACTTTATGGTGATACTGTCAAGTATTTACTCTGCAGTACATCTCTATTTGTATTCAAGTAGTAATATGTAAGTTGAAAACTATTTGAACAGGAGTTAAAAAATTGTAGCCATGACAAGCCAGCCATCGGCGGGCAGTGTGTTGGTCACCCCTCACCTAGATGATCTAGGTGAGGGGTGACCAGGTATCATGAGATACCTAGGTATCATCTAGGTATCATGAGGAACTTAAACCAGTGCAGAACAAAAAAAGTGCCTTCCTTGTTTCAGGCACTCGTGTCAGTGCCGGACATGGAAAGTGCTGAAGAGATGGTGAAAGTCCATAGCTTCGTCCCGGCAAAGATTATAGACTGCGATGTGAAGCTGTTCCATCTCAAACAACATATTGGCGTCAATACACCAGTAAGGCGCCTATCATCCTTTATAGATCCTCAAGCTTCTGTCTTTTTGATATATGTTTGCAGAAGTGTCTGGTACCCTATGCAGTCATTTCAGCAGGATCTTGATAATAATTCCATTGTGTGTCTCTGAAATTTTAATTTAAACAGGTTTTGAGCAAAAGCAGACCAATGCTGAAACTTTTTTTTTTCTACAGGTGGCTCTTTATAACCTGCTGATGGGATCTCTGGACCCACTCGTGAGTATTATTTTCATTTCATTAGCTGACAAAACACCTTCGTACGTCTGTCAGAAATGCTTGCGTAGCGAAGTTGGAACTGCTGAAAGTTTTGAATCAAGAAATAAGTTTTCAAGGCCATTGTTGAGTTTTCAGCTGCATTATTTTCCCTATTATTGGTATTCCTAAGAAACGACAACATGATACACACTGGTGGGGAAAAAATACCATTGAATGTTGCTCTGCAGGACACTCCAGTTGGCTGGAGCAGCCTGTTGGTGATCCGTAATGTTCCTGACTCACCAGCCAGCTCCGCTGAAGTCCAGAAACTGGTTCGGCGCTTCGGTACCGTGATCAAGACTCTAGTGCTCAACAATATGGTGAGGACTCGCAGCACACTGATCCAAGATGTTTACACCCTCAGTCCAAACACTCCTCCATGTCTACCATCTTTGTGTCCTCATAATTTTAATCCTCAGGTCATTTGTGAGATGGCAACTGCGGCCATGGCTCTGTCCGTCTTCAAACGCTTTCAGAAGTTTCCATGTATCATTCAGAACAACCCCCTCTTCTTCTCACGCAAGGCCGATCCCAAAGTTAGCTCACAGACCAAAGTCATCGCCGCATTCCTGGAACCCTCTGAAGTAAGTGTTTTTTACTGTTAAGGTTCTTCTTTTGCCCTGTAATAAAAATCTACTTCAGTTGAAAATTCCACACATCATGAAAAGACCTGAGTGAATAACTTCTAATGTGAGATTACTCGCTGCCTCCTTGCTTCTTATTGAAGGAAACACCTGCAAATGTCCAGGACAGCAAAACAACAGTGGATGAAGAAGAGACCGCACAGGATGAGAACTCCGAATCACCAATAGAGGGTATGGAAAAAGAGGAGATTGAAAGGATGGAGGACCTCGTGTGTACGGATGACCCTGAGAGATCAAATGACGACCCCTTGAAGCCAGTTGACGAAGATCAAGCTGTTGGAGAGAATGCGAGCAATGAGGATAAAGTCCTAAATGATGGGGTGGCATCAGAAGCCAACATGGAGACAGACTTGACAGAAATGTCTGTTGTCAAGACAGAAGAAGCAACTGAAGCTAAGGCTCCTGCTGGGGAAGAACCGTCGGTGGCAGAAGAACTTTCAGAGTTTCCCAAGGTATAGAGTCCTTTTTAAAAAAAAAAAAAAATTTGTTCGGGTATAGCCGTAAGCAGAGGTCAGAACACTAATGAATGTTTAATAATGACCTTGAGTCCTGTCTGCAGGTTACTCAAGAAGTCGTGAATGCGCTGCTTGTAGAGTATCGAACCAGAGCCACAGGACATCCGGACATATTGCAAACTCCTACACAGACACAAATCGAGACGCAAGTGGAGATGGAGGGCGTTGAAAACCCAACCGAGGAGACAAATGAGCCTGCGAAGAACCAGCAAGAGGAGAACGTTGAGGAGGAGGAGAAAAAGCAGGAGAGGGAGAGAAAAGAGAAGGAATTGAGAAAGGAGAAGGAGGCGAGGGAGAGGAAGGAGAGGGAGAGAAGGGCCTGGGAGAAGGAGCACCGGGCAAGGAGGGACAGGGAACGGGAAGAGAGAGTCAGGAAGGAGAGGGAAAGGAAGGAGAGGGAGAGAAGAGAAAGGGAGCGGAGGGACAGGAAGAGAGTCTTCGGCAACGATCCCTCCGGATTTAGGTCCTCTTACAGATCAGAGGGATACAAGCAGAGCTCCTGGAAGGATGAGCACAACAGGAACTCCAAGGAAGATAACTCCAGGATGGTAGGAGGTGCTTTGGGATTAAGTGCAGGTTCTCATCATTTATCATAGTTCCTAAAGTTTTCATTTGCTTTATTGTAATCAGGAGGAAGAGGAGGGACTTGACGAGTTCCCCTTCAACTTGAGTGACTTTGTGACTCTGGATGAAGTAGGTGAAGTAACGGACCTCCCACAAGCTTCCCCCCCTCCTGTTCCCATGGAAACCACAGAAGCAGGCCAGGAACTGCCCCTTGATGCCCAACCATTGGCTCCAGAGGTAAACACGGTTGTCTTTTCAGACATGTGTAAGGTGACAGTTGAAGTAGTTTATGATCATATAAAGAAGACAAAACACTTAAAAGTGGCACCAAATGTAGCACAACAGGAAAAATCAACTCCAGTCGCCATTAGCCAACCCAGGGTATGTCTTATTGATGTAGCGAGTGTGAAACCAAACACAGGAAGCAGTTCATCAGCTGACTGGGATAAAGGCAAACAAATATTAGTTTGTTCTCAGACATAAAAAGGCTGTTAAATTGTTGCTGATCTGCACATTGTAGGTATTTTACAAATAGTTGTATACAACAGTATTCTTCATTAATATATATCTATTTACATAATCTCCAACATATAAGTTTTTCTTTACTAATGAATATAAACTAACCCTAAAAATCTGTTAAAAGCTGTTATATTTGACAGAAAAAAAGACAAATGGCATGTTTTAAAAGGCAATGACTTAAAAGCCAGATTTGTTGATATCAACCACAAGATAGTTAGTACAGATTTTGGGATCTAGAATTTGTTGAGGCCTGTGTGTGTGCAGACGTATATTTAAAGGTTTTACAGGGTAGTGATTACTCCATACATAGATTGTAAGTAATTAAGTACAGTAGTTGCATGTAGGTTAGTTGTTCACAGGCTGATGATTGGTATTAATTTTAAGTCTGCTCATGATATCTTGGTCATTAAATCTAAATGTATCTTTTTTTATATTTACCATTGAATGCAGTTGTAGGCCTCAGTGAGTGTGATTGTGTGTGAGAATTTGTTAAATTTGAAATCCGGTGTGAAGCACTTTGAAATGGCAGTGTTGAAATCGCTATATAAGTAGAGGTGAACTTTACAATTTCGATTAAGATTTTTCCTGCATTATTAGTGGCGGTAGTTCCTTTTATCGAGTGAGAACAGCTGTTCATCATCAAGACCTGGTCTAACTGGGGGCGATGTGGCTTTGGGGGTTAAGAGTCGTTGTCCTTGGAACTGAACCTTCCTGCTTCGATTCCTACACACCTCCTAGCCTGTCAAAGTGTTGTTGAGCAAGACATTGAACCCTTAACTACTCCCCTGGTTCTGTACAGTAGCTATCTTCTGCTCATTATTCATCTATGATGGCTTAAGTGCAGTGGTCAAATTTTGCTGATGTTGTGCTGTACGTATAATTGAATGTGACTCATTAGATCCAGAGAGGGATTATGCAAATACCCAATCATTTTCTCCTGTCAGTAAAAAAAAGAAACCGTGCTACTTGAGTACTGTAAGTTTTGCTTTGTTTATTTATTCATTCACATATTTTCATTTTGTGTTTTGCTGACTCTAGAACATGCCCCCAGAGGCCAGCACAGCAGAAATCACTCCAGACACCACGGTAACTGAAGAGAAATCAGCTGAGTCCATGCTTGAGCTTGACCAGCCTCCTGCACCTGCCACTGAGGCTGCAGACGGCTCGCTGACGGAAAGTCCGGCCGCCATCGCCTCTGCATCAGCCTCACTGGCTCCCTCGAGTCAATCAGAGGAGGTCCAGAGTCAACAAGGTACGGGAGCGTCCAGGATAAACAGGGCTAACAGTTCTCCAGTCCTGCTGGCATTCTGCCACTGATCTCGGCCCCATTTTTATTTTAAGTATCCATTTTATTTTAAACAGAAAAAGAAAAACTGCCAAGCTTGTATGTAAGAGTAAATATTTGTGTATACATTACTGTTTCTCCCTCGCAGTTTATGCAATATATTTGAATCATCATATAGATTAAAAGTTAATGTCTGTCGTTATGTCTTGTTTCATTTCAATGGTGTCCAAAGTCCCTTATGAGTTTATGGAAGTTCAAGAGGCAATGATCAAAAAAAAACAGCCAGTTTGCCCGACCATTTATTGTTTTATGACAAACTAAAGCTGTAAGAGTACCATTGTTGGTACTGATGATTTATTCAGGTCCAAAACAAAAAGGCCACTGAGGTCAATTTTCTGCTTGGAGAAGCTTTTTGAGTAATTTTCAGTTTTTATTTTGAAAGATGTTCCTTTCAAATGTATCTTTGATCATTATCTGCATCGCTTATCCTGCTATCGGGCAGGGTTGTTCCAGCTGTCCCTGGGGTAGTGGTGGGGTCCCCCAGACATGTTGCCTGTCAATCACAGGGCCACATATAGAGTCAAACAACCAATTAATCTGTCATTCACACATCTGGACAATTTGGGCTCTCCAATTAATAAACCCGTTGGAAACCCATGCAGAGCTGGGGAGAACATGCAAACTGTGGAAATTGTGTGGAGACCTTCATGTTGTGTGGCGAACCGGTGCTAACCACTACACCATGTGCTGCCCCCTCTTTAAGATCCATGTTCAAACGTTCATGATGCTGTTCTGTCAAAACAAGGCTCAAACCCTTTTTTTTTTTTTTTTTTAAACAAGGGTGACAGGCTGTATTGATATATTCGACGTAGGGAGGTTGTGTGATAGTGGCTCATTTTCGACTTCATTCGGTCTTACTGAAAATTTTAAGGCACAGAAATGTTCCCTTGTTTTAAACCCCCAATGATGTTCTTTTTTTGCCTTAATCTCTCAGCAACCCTATCCCCTACATCTGTGGCAGAAGCCCTTGGCCCTCCAGACCCAACTGACTCTTCCTTGGGCTGTCCTGCCGCAGAGGCGGTGGCCAGCGTGGAAGAGCTCAGGGCAGAATCTGGCCTGGAGACACCGACAATGTCGGCCAAAGAAGAGGAAGAGAGGCCAGAGGGGGTCGAGGATGCCAGGAACACTGGTAAGATTCTGACCCTGTGCTCCGAGTTACCGAGACACTGTCTTCCCTGTAACTGTTGACTTTCCACACGCCATTCTTTTGATGCGTCTGACTTTGGCACCCATGTAACCTGTGAATCTGCTTTTATAAGCACAGCAAATGGAGTCATGTGATACCATATGACTGAAAACAAAGAAAAGAAATAGCTTCGTTAAGCTTCACTCAAGGTAAAAATGAAGGATTCCATGAAAAAATGCAAGACAATTTTGATCAAATTTATCAAAATCATGAAGAAATAAGTCTTTGGAAGAGATCAGCTAAACATGGGGCAATCTATAAATGTTTTATGTGAAAAAATTAGGACACCCTTTGAAAGTCTGAATATTTGGTCATATGGATATTTAATATCAATATTAATTACACAGGGGGATCCAAGTAATATAACTAAACAATTGAAAAATTAGAAAGGCCTTTTTAAAATGTATTGTTAAATGTAAAACAAAAAGAATGCAAATTCTTCTGTGGAATTAATTATGACACCCCCACATATTTATCCACTTAAAATGGTTGAAATCACACACAGGTGTATCATGTCAGATGCACATTATCAGAGCATTGTTACCCAGCATGTTAAAGAAGCCTTGCCCTATTTAAACCTCAGATTTAGTTTGCTGTGCCCCTGACTGTTGAAGTGAGAGCTATGGTGAGATCTAAAGAGCTGTCTGATGCCCTCAGAAAAAAGATTGTGGCCATTTATGAGTCTGGTAAGGGATTCAAAAAGATCTCAAAAGAACTTGACATCAGTCGTTCCACCATCCGGAAAATTGTTTACAAGTGGAGGACGTTCAAAACAACTGCCACCGTGCCCAGGTCTGGCTGTCCAAGCAAATTCACCCCCAAGAGCAGACCGCGAGATGCTCAGAGAAGTCATCAAAATCCTAAAGTGCCATCGTCTGGCTGCGGTGGATGTGAAAGTGAATGGCTCTCCAATCAGAAAGCGACTACACAAGTTTGACTTTCATGGGAGGTGTGCAAGAAAGAAACCTTTGCTCTCCAAGAATAACATTAAGTCCAGACTGAAGTTTGCCAGAGAGAACGTTGACAAAGACCATGACTTCTGGAATAATGTTCTTTGGACAGATGAGTCTAAAATTGAATTATTTGGACACCAGAACAGAAGACATGTTTGCCATAAACCAATACAGCCTTACAAGAAAAGAACCTTATACCAACTGTGAAGCATGGAGGTGGCAGTATCCTGGTTTGGGGATGCTTTGCTGCAGCAGGACCTGGCCAGCTCACCATCACAGAATGCATCATGAATTCTACTGTGTATCAGAGTGCTTGAAGAACATGTGAAACATGGCCAAGTCAAAACCCTGAACTTAATCCCATTTAGATGCTTGTGCGGTGACTTGAAACGGGCTGTACATGCAAGAAACCCCTCAAACATATCACAGCTGAAAGAATTCTGCATTGAGGAGTGGGGCAAACTTTCTTCTGATCGATGTCAGACTGGTAAAAGACTACAAAAAGCCTCTCACTGAAATTATATCAGCCAAAAGGGGCAACACTAGTTATTAGGGGGTAGGGTGTCCTAACTTTTTCCTCCATTAAACAACACATTTTTGTTCATATCTTTTTTTAATGTGTAAAACTATGTTAATTTTTGTTGTTTAATTGCAATTGAATCACCTTCTTTTCTAGAAATGCATAAAACCATCATCGGACATTGATATGTGAACATTTCTTAATGAAGAGGTGATTATTGAATGGGGTATCCTAATTGTTCCATACGACTGTATTTTGAAATAATTAATGAGTTAGCCCCCAATATCATGCTGTATCTTTTGAAATCACCAGGAATTTACTGAAAACAAAATTGACTGACTCTTAAACTTGTTTTTTTTTTTTTTTTCTCAATAGTTTTATATGATAAATTTGTTCAGGCCTTCAGGCGATGTGGTGTTTTCAGGTCAGACGACAGGAATACGAAGGTGGGCTTTCCTGGACGGTCCTATGCAACGAATCCAGAGTGAAACGGCCTCCTCTGTATTTCCACCTTTTAGATCTCAAAGGGCCTCCTGTTCTGCCCAGAACAGACAAGCCACCCGAGAGCCAGACGGTGGCTGAGCAGGAGACTGAGGAGAAGACGACGAAGACAAAAAACGATGACCCTCTTCCTCCTTTTGACCCCCAAAACCCAGTCGGTAAG
>CAAKHD010008883.1:1704-53950 GCA_901007705.1 Fistularia tabacaria | reverse complement strand
ACTGAGGAAAAAACGAGGAAAAAAAAAAACGATGCCCCTCTTCCTCCTTTTGACCCCCAAAACCCCGGTGGTAAAAACCCCGCCGGCCCCCCCCCCCACCCCCCACCCCCCACCCTTCCCGTCACATGCTTCTTTAGTTTTCTGTTCACAAATGTATGAACAGGTGCCATGTTTAATGTTACCAAGTCTATCTGACTTCCAGCAACTCCTGTTTCTTTTCTGGATGCATGCACGCAGGCATGGAGTACCTGGTTCCCAAGACAGGGTTTTTCTGCAAGGTGTGCAATCGCTTCTTCAGCGGAAGCCGAGAGGCTGAAATCACACACTGCAAAAGCCTCAAACACTACGAGAACCTGCAGGTGAGGGGAAACTTTCGGGATTCGTTTTACGGTCATTTTTGAGATTTTATGTTATGTATGTAATTATGTTAGTCAGACGGCATCACAGGATTGTTACTGTCACAGCATATCATTTTGAATTGCGCATCTTGTATAGTCCTGGATCCCAAAGAGCTCAGAGAAAAAATATTTCACTCTTAACCCACTTTATTTCCCACAACAATATGTTGAAACATTTTTGTTTAATTTTCTACCTTTTATATATTTATATCTTTACATTCTTAATTTTCGTTTCTTAGGTATTTGTGTTGCGTTAACAGCAATGTTTTCAATGACCGTAAAAAGTTTTCTGATTCTGACTTTATTCGCCATTCTTTCCTCTTCCAGAAATACTTGGAGACAAGAAAGACGACCAGCAAGCCCAACTCCAACTGATTATGTCCTTGAAACTACGCGATTCCCCTCCCCATCCCTCCCCAAGGGTCCACATGCTGACACGGCGTAGATTAGTCTCACGTCCTGGCTCCTTTTGATTGTGCGTGCGTGCGTGCGTGCGTGCGTGCTTGTGTATGTGTGTGTAACCAATCATGTACAATAACTAGATTCAAACTCAATACTGTACAGTGGAAGATGGCTACCACCATGAGGAACTTGCACATATAATAAAGTGTTTTAATAATTTGACTTCAACCCCTTCATTTACCGAGTAGTCGAAGAACAGCATTGATCCGATGTGGCGATTGTTGAGCTGATGAAAAATAACCGTAATAAGCCTTATTAAATTCCACCGTGGGTTTTCAAGGTCAGTAAGTATTGAAGGCCGGTTTTGAAGTTACGGTCAACTGCCATCGTTTTTATCTCCCAGGTAAATTTGACATTGCCTTTGTTTAAATCTCTCGCTGCTTCCAACTTTTAATTAATTCATCACTCCTATTATTCTGGATCAGTCATAGCTGTTTTTCTGCTCACTCGCCATGCTCAGGGCTCTGAGAAAGCAAGGACTGAGAAGGAAAAGGGCAGCAACAAGAAGGCATTTCACATCGGCATGATCAACATGTCAGTGCCTCTCGCGTATCTCGGCTTCGTTGCAACACAACAGCTTCTCAGCGATTTAAATCAGGCAGAATGTTGTGTTTATTGGTTTTCCGCCGCCACCACGTCAATCCTGAGAGGCCTCCTACATCCTCTCCTCTACTTGAGCAGATCAGGGAAAATTCCTTGCGCTGTCCATGCTACATGCGTTGCAATGTGATTGAAACCTATTGATGTAAATGGAATTTCAAATGAATTTGGGCTTTCCTTGAGATACTTTTAAAGACAAAATTAAATGAACCATTAGCAATAGAATTACAGACAGGAGGGTGCATATTTAATCTGATGTGGAAAATGAAGAAAGTGGACAATAATCACTATTTAAAATATTTCTGCTTGCATTTGAGATAAATTGTGAGAACTGTAAACCGAATGTTCATGGATCATTTGATCAGAAGCAAGACTTGTGTTGGATGCAATATTTTAACGATAAGGATTAAATTCCAATTTTGTTTGGTTTCGTGGATTCCGCATTTGTAAGAACCACTTCAGTTTCAAGGAAGCTTAATACTATTGTTTTATTCAATGCATAGACTTAGTGAAAAAGATTGTCACTGTTTTTCATACTTTTTACGCTTCTATCAGCCAAAGTATTCAAAAACACTTTGGATCTTTTGGGGATTCCGAAAATATATTTGTGTAATTCAGTAAAGCAAATCGGAAAAAAAAAAAAGGAACCAAGCAAGTTACCTTTATGACAGAATAAAGGGCATTTATGCCATTATCAGAAAGTTCAGGTATGACATGTCAGCTCTAAACATTTGCCCTTAAAGACCCCAAAGAACATCCTTTTTTTTTTTTTTTTACATCTATGTAACTAACAGTCAGACACTACCTGTCACAAAAACATGCGGAAAATGAAAACTAGTCTGTCCATTAGGGTCATCTGCGCTGCATTGCTGTAATTCCTAAGAATTCCATTACGTCTGAACACGTTCCACCTGAGTCACTCCTGGGGAAAAAAAAAAAAGTTTCTCTTCTTCTGCTTGCGAGATGGAGGAGGAAGTGCGACGCGCTCCAATACCACATGGTGTCCTCTTTCACTCCATCCATAATTCTATAGGCTTCCTGCCTCGCAGTTCCAACCTCCTTCACATCCTCCCAATATGTTCACCATCCATCCTCTGCTTAACCGGGGTTGGGTCGCTGGGGCAGCAGCTGCAGAGGCCGGACTTCCCTCTCTCTGGTCCAGCTTTTCCGAGGGGGAACCTGAGACATTTCCCAGCAGTCCCTCCAGTGGGTCTCCTGGATGGACATGCCAGGACCACACGTCACCAGGGAGGTGTCAAGGAAGCATCCTGACCAGATACAAGAGCCGCCTTACTCTTCTTAACGTGGAGGAGCAGCGACTCTGAGCCCCTCTCGGATGGCCGAACTCCTCACCCTATCTCTCAGGAAGAGCCAAGTCATCCTGCGGAGAAGACTAATTTCGGCCACTGGATCCACACTCCTGTTCTTTCGGTCACGACCCACAGCCCATAGATTCGGGAACATTGATCAACTGGTAAATTGATTATCTTCACCATGACTGACTCTGCTGACTTTGCACCATATAATGTATAACATGAAGCGATTTACTATATATTTTAGCGTAGGGTGGGAAGACTGGCCGCCGGAAACCCATAATCCCTTGCGGCTTTAAGGACCTTTGGGAGTCTCCCAATGGTTCGGGGTTCGAGAACTATGTCATGTAAATAGTTGTACAATGTTGTTGGTGTTGTTCTACACTAACCTGCATCATTAGTTGTCATAATGGGGGGGATGCACACTTTGTATAACTACTGGGTTGGGAAATACCCCCCTTAGGTTTTCTCTTTGTTGGTTGAATTTAAACCGCTAATCTATTGAGCATTATCCTACAAATAATTCATCCTTGACTCCACTTGTCATTTTGTGATACTCTAGCTTGGAGAAATAGAGGATACGAAACTCTCGCAAGATCTGAAGTTGACCCTACTGAATCGGAGCATCGAGGCTCAGAAGACCACGAGCGGCAGCCTGATGATTGTCGGCGGCGGTGTTGGGATCAGCGATGGCGCCTTGAGGATCCGTGAAGCGAGGAGCAGCTACCCTTTCCCCACTATTCTACTATTACAATAGTGGCAACCCTTTCTTGGTGGACTACAGGAGAGGCAACCAACCCCTTGAGGATTACTGCTTGAAACCCTTTCCTTGAGAGCCACCCATGTCATGGATTATAACAGCAGCAATCCTTTCCTTGAGGACAGCAGGAACAGCAGCCCCCAGGGAGGGTATGATGACTTCAGGGTCAGTTTTCCTGTTACGCCAGGAAGATGCTCCACCTGTGTTCTATCGGCATTGGTGGCAGACTTGACCATGACCCCACAAGCCCAAGTTACCTCCCAGGGGGTTGTGACCAAGCTACGCCGCTACAATGGGGAGGAGCCCCCACAGATTTACCTCATCCAGGTGCAGATGGTGGCCAAATTCAACAACTGGTCCCTGGAGGAGACAGCAACCCAGGTTGCCCTGTCCCTGGAGGGTAAGGCCTGTCAAGCCCTTACTGATCTCCACCCCTGGGAATGGTTTAGTTTCCAGGCCATTGAAAGGGCACTGCACCAACGGTTTGGACACCGCCTCTTCTCTGGGGATGCTAGAAACCGTCAGAGGAGGAAGGGGGAGAACTAGGGGGCTAATGCTGCAGACTTAAAGACTTATGCCCGGCCAGGTCACCGAACTTTTGATGACATTGGACAGGATGAGCTGTCCCTCCACGCCTTTATTCGGGGACTCCAACCGTCCCGTCTGAAAGAGCATCTTTGTTTACATGCCCCTAAGATATTGGTGGAAGCTCTCGGGGAGGTGTAACGAGTGGAGCAGATACTAGTAGGTGGAGATCACCCATTTAGTATTGACAGATTTAGACGAACCACCTGTCAGATGGAAGGCGACACAAGTGAGAATGAGGGCACAAGCCATCAGGCTCCAAGGGAAGCCCTGTGACCCTCTCGACGGAGGGCAAAGACGGCTGACCAACGGCTAACTGAGTGTTTTTGGTGTGGGGAGCAAGGCCATGTGGCACGCTGCTTTCCGGCACCGGCGCCAAGGAGCCAGGCTTACGCAGCCGACTCTAAACTAACAAACGGTGGCACAATGGAAGGACAGCTACCCAAGACCGCCAAACTCCCTCTCCTTAGGGTAGTACCGCAGCAGGGCTGTATTGGCTGATCCCAAGGACTGTATTTGGACTGTAACATTTGCTTTGGTGGACAAACGATCAACCATCTTGCATATCCGTCCCGGGGTCATTTCCTGCACCACTGAACCAGGGTTTTGGGGCTGGAAACGCACCCACCACAGCATCACCACTGCCACGGGCCAACAAACTAAAATGCTGAGAGAGAAGGTCCTCCCAGTGACTGTTGCAGCTTGTAGCATAGAACACCGGTTTAGCTAGCAGGAATGCTGGATCCTTGTATCATTATCTTGGACTTACTAAAAAAATGGGGGTGTGTGGTTGATGTACCTGGGGAAACACTATACCTGGGTGCGGAAGCCATTGCACTTCATTCTACTGGGGAGGACGGACAGCAGCGAACCTCGCCCCCTGCCCAAGGTGCAACCACCCTAACACCGGTCATCCACGGAAGTAATCCAGCACCCTCAGGACCACCATCCATTGAGACCCGGCGGGCAATTAATGATATATGCGGCCGGAGCTGTGGGGGTTTGGAGATGGATCAGAAACATCAGTTGAGGGAACTCTTGGATGCATTTGCTGATATCTTTGCAACCAGCGATGAAGACTGTACCCAGACCAGTTTGGTTCAACATGACATTGACACTGGAGGGGCCCATTCGATTTGTCTCCGCCCTCGAGGTCTACCATTCACCAAGCAGGCTGCAGCTGGGGAGAAGACAAAGGAAATGTTAGAGACTGGAATAATTGAGCCCTCGACCAACCCCTGGGCTGTCCCGGTTATACTCCTCAGGAAAAAAGATGAATCCTGGTGTTTTTGTGTGGACTACCGCTTGTCGAACAATGTCACCTGCAAGGATTCCTATTTCTTGCCACGGGTGGACGATGCTCTGGACTACATCGCGGGGTCAAGCGGGTTCAGCTCCCTCGAGGACTGGCTACTGGCCAGTGGAGCTAGCGCCTGAGGCATGCCCCAAGACTGCGTTTTCTATAGGCCAAGGACTGTGACAGTTCAGAGTGATGCCCTTTGGTCTTTGCAATGCGCCAGCCACTTTTGAGCGCCTCATGGAGAGGGTCCTGAGCGATACTCCCCAGAGTCGGTGTGTGGTGTACTTGGATGACCTCCTGGTCCATTCTGCAGAGTTCCAGGAAGCACCAAATCGACCTCGCCGACACTGTAGGACCCCAACCTACTTTAGGATCTTGGGTTAGGGTTAGGGTTAGGGTTAGGGTTAGGGTTAGGGGCAGAGGCAGAGTTGATACCAAATGGCAGGCAGTTGAAATGGTGTCGCCCGAGGGTTGTGATGAATATGGTGTATTTTGCAGAGTCTTTTGCCAAAGGAATTTGCCAGAACCCCATATTTGCATCCAGATTGCTGAATATGGTGGCTCCAGCCAGCATCCATCATGTTTCCTGCACCGACTCGTTCTTTTTAGTAAGGTCAACACATATACACATGGCACCAGATGGCTTGGGCATCAGAACAATGCCCGCACACCACTCTGATGGCTCCTCCGCCCGGCTGATCAACCCCAGTTTCTCCATGCGAGACAGCTCCCTCTTCACTTTATCCATCAGGGGCAGCGGGATCCTCCTAAGTGTTTTATATGAGAATGGTTGGGCCCCTGGTTTTAGTCTGATTGAGTAAGGATGCCACATTTCCCCAAGACCCTTGCAAATGTTTGGGTACCATTCCTCCACTGTCTTGACTGAGATGGAATCAAGCTGTGCCACAAGCTGCATCTTTTGGATTGCCGGCCTCCTGAGCACAGCAGTATGCAGGTGTCGTGTGACATATACATCCTCTCTAACCTCTTTTTCACCTCTCAGTAGCAACAGCCCAACAACGCCCATAGCATCCAGTGAACATCCCCCTGGTCCCATCAGGAATTTATTTGACTTTCTGAGAGCAGGTGGAACTTTTCCCCTGTAGCTCTCCCTGAATATAGTGTGAGGTATAACTGTGACATCAGCGCCAGTGACAATCTTGAACCATACCCGTCTGTCACTGATGTCCATGTCAACCATCCATAGGTCACCCACGTCTGCTGATATGCTGTCAAGGAATCGCTCGTCTTCCTCCTCTTCAACTTTGCGCACTGTTCTGGCAGATCTGCACTTGCGTTGATAATGACCCCTCTTGCCACATGAATGGCATTTCACCTCATTCGGAGGGCATTCTCACTGTGGGTTGGATGGAGAGCTGCCACATTTGTTGCACTGAACCCCCTGTCCTTTCATCTGCTGAACAACCTATGTCTTAGCCTTGCTGTCCACGTATTGAGGGATTTATAATCACATGTGTAATAACGATCGGGGTTCTTCTGCGGTATCACCCACCTGCAGGTGGGTGGCAGAGAACCAACAGCTGTGTGACTCCTGTATCCTTGCTGACAGAATTCAATTCTATTTGATCAGACGACACTTGGAAAAGTCGCCCTTCCTTCCTTCGCCTGATCATTGAACGGCTCTGTGATTTGTCACAGCCTGAATGAGTACTTAACTTAACAACATTCTACTGTCACGAATGAGCTCATCATGTAAATGTCTGTAATTGCAACGTTCCGCCAGCGCAAAAAACGATGTAAAGAAAGGATCTACTATTTTGACCTGACCCTGCTTGCGCATGTTGAACTTTGCACACTCGTAGATCACATTCTTTTTAACAACAAAGAAGCTTTCCAGACCGTCCCACACACCTGCGCACGTGCGCCCTCGATCTGCCAGCAGAGCCAGTCCGCGCAAAATATTATCGCCAGGTGCAGAACCGAACGCTTCAGATGTTCCTTTGTGCCCACGGCCATCAGACTGTATAACAGCAGTCTGGACGCCACACAACTCTGACCGGCAGGAGATGCATCTGTGCTACCACCACCTCACTAACTCACTAATCCACCATGTCGTGCCCTAACTCCATTGTTTTATCTTTATCCTTGTTGGTGTTGCTCCACTCACTTCCTGCTTATTTTTGTTATTGTTGTTGTCACTTCTGTTCTTTTGTTAGTCTATTCTCACCCTTGCTGTTCATTTTGCCGTCTATTTTTTTTGTTTAGTTTTTTATCGATATATTTTGCTGTCTTCTGACTGTCTGTTTTATTGATATTTATATTCATATTTATTGACACTGCTATTGTTGCGCTGCCGTGACAAAAGAATTTCCCCTATGGGGATCAATGAAGTTCTATCTTATCTTCAATACATTTTTAATTTATTTTTTTTAATTCTATATTGGTTTTTTAAATGACTTTTTTCGAAGGTATTTACATCTAGAAAACAGTTGAACCACAAGAATATCCCAGTCTGTGGGGCAAAAAAGGAATGCTTACATCAGTAAAAAGATATAGAGGATAACGCTTTCAAAGAGACGTGCAAAGATGACCAGGACATTAATTTATAAATGTTTAACGAGAGTCAGTGATACTCTAAGGTTATTTATATACATACAGAAGAATTTTTTTTGTCTAATTTTATCCTCTATTACACTGGTTCTCAAAGTGGGACATTAGGGACACTTGTAGCTTGTAGTTTCTCTCCAGGGGTGCACGGCAGAATCTATCAATTAAAATAAAGATTAAATTCTTTATCCAATAAATAATAACAAAAAAAATTGCAGGTATGTTTTGCATTTCTCATCAAATTCTCGAAACTGCCTTGAAAAATAGTGAACTGTACAAAGATTAATGGAAGCAACACCACATGCTAACAACTACGGCTAGTTACAAGCAAGATTTTAAAGTAATGGATGAAGAGGTTTTTATTTATTTATTTATTTATTTATTTATCTATACTCCAAGGACTTTTAAATCATGGCTCCAGACACAAATGTTTGGATGGAGGTAGACGTGTGATAACTAACATGGGTCACACACAAAAAAAAATATGTAATTGGAATATGGATGCCACATGTGCAAACCACAGGATACTGCAGGGTCGGCTCTGCTGTTCAAATTCAGGCATAAAGAAATCAGCTAATAATCTAAATGATTAATAAGGTCATTTCAGATGTTCACACTTACTCATCTGTCACGCTCTTTCTCCGCAAATTGGGCATTTCTCTGCGGCAAAGGCAACCTGCTGCACCAGTTGGATCACCTTGGCCCAGGGGGCGTGTGGAGGGGAGGGTCAATGAGGAAGGTGGAGTCAGTGGCAGGAAGACGGAGAGAAGGAGCACAGGTGAAGAGCGGGAGGCTGCGGTGAAGCAGCAGGTGAGGTGTTTTGTAAAGTTCATATCTTTTTCTATCTTCTAGTGATGACCATCCTTTTCAAAAACGTGTGTTTGTTATTAACCAGCTTGTTCTGCTACCTGTAGTTACCATTTAGATTTGGTATCTTCAAAAAAACATAATCTTTTTACTTCATTTGATCACACCTTAATGTACTTTCAAATAATTTCCTAGTACATCTGACGTGTCAAGTTATATACTAATTTCAACAGCATACATCGTCTCTCAAGGTTTCCCTGGAGCTTCCAAGAACAGGAAGTGCACCATATTCCTGTGAGAACACACGTCAAAAAGCTTGGCTGTTTATCTGTGTGTGGCAATTGTGAGAATGGATTTTGTTCAGCCCGTGACAGGATTTGAGAGGTTATTTAGTGGGTGTTGGTTGATAAGCGTAGGTTGGTGCTCGGTTTTAATCAAAAGTTAATACATCCTGATCTCAGTTAATTAATGTATTATAAAGCACATATTGCCAAATGTCTCTGTATCTAAAAGCTCTTTCTCAATATCTTTTGTGGCTTGTGTTCCTCGTAGCTTTGGCATTTCAACCAGCCAGATTAACCTGTGACAATAGAACCGCAGCAGCTGAATTTTTTTCAAATGACTCATTTAAGTCATTGCAAAGACTTACGGTAGTAAAACCTCTTAACTCAATTGCTGTTATTTCTGTGGTGTTAAAAGGTTTTCTGCTTGAAAAAGTCTATCTGACCTGGCTAGAAACAGCTGATCGATCGTATGGGTTTCATTTTTGTCATTTAAAATCAACTTTTTTGAAACATTTCCAAAAACCGCTTTGAGCAAGTTTAAAAACTTTTGCAAACTTCAGAGAACTGTTTCTTTAAATAACTATTAACATCAAATTTTGCTGACAAGATGATGCACAGATAGAATGTAGATTAAATGCAGATTGACTCAAACTGCGATAAAGCATCTGTACATCTAGCAATGCAATGCCTTCCTCAGTCAGAGATAAAGAGTGGTGGAGCCTGTTTTAGCTTAGTAAGCTAGCCTAGCGTAGAGTTCTCTACTCTAGTTCTCAACACCATCACGAACATCTTGATGTTATCGAGATTTTTGGAGTGCGGGGTGGGGGGGTGGGGGTTCTTTGAGCTGTTTTGGAAGAATTTTCAAATACAATATCGTAATTTCCACGTCTGCCTTTTTTATTCTCATTAATCATCTCTTCACCAAAAGAGTTCTTCTCAGTTCGGTTAGAAACCAGTCTTGTATATTTGGGGCTTAATGTTAGGTTACAAATTATCACCCCGACTTCAGAGAACAACCAACCAGTTTGATTCTTTCTCACTTTGGCTTAATTTTCATTTGAAGAACTGTTCGTGAAACCGTGTTATGACTAATTCAGTGATGGGGACCCCCAAAGATGCAGAGGACGCTGACTCTGTTTTCGCTGGGAACACAAGTGACTTCAAATTTTAGACTAAACCACGTATCTCCTGGCTGTGAGAGCGACTCACCGGCTGCGTACAGCATTCCTTCAGCTGTTGGGGAACTGGTGCTACCTGTCCTGCGACTGCATGTTCCCTTCAAGTACATCTACACAATCCCAAGGCCTCATTTCAATGTCGACCATCTTATTGGTTGCTCAAAACAGATTAAATGTGTAAAGGGTCAATGAATTTAAAAAGTACACATGAACAGGAAGAAGTCACAGCACAATTTCTAAATGTTTAGAGACTCAGATTAGTCAAAATTCATTTTGTTCGTTTACAACAGAGCATTTATCATTCATGTATATCATTGATTTTATTTATCATAAAGAAATGTAAAAGTTCAAAATGCTGTTGACTGTGATTCAGGTCCATTCTCGTCTTAAGGCCAAAAACAACATTCTTGACTGACGATTTGACATTTGGCCTATCAAGTGCAGCAGTGAAGCCGGGTGTTAAAAACCTACCCCCTTTCTTCATTTGGGTTTGAAGGGTGAGCAATGAAGTCATTATCCAAGTCTCCCCACAAGCTGTTGGAAAGGATAATTACTTTATTTGACTCGGTAGAGATCACAAGTCTGTATGACAATAACCTTGTTTTGAGAAAAATCATGATTGATTTGTGATGTCACGGGCAAACATTACATTTCCCACAATCTTATGGAACAGGCTATTTTTAGGATGTACATTCAGGATGACATCACTCTCTGAAATGCAGAAGACAAGATTGTAAACAAAGAAAACAAGTATCACATTGTGGATGAAAGATACTATAGAAACCGTAAGATAATTGATCATTTTCCTAGAGAATTTTTTAACAAAAAAAGTCTTTTACGCAGTGTGAATACACCCGCTTACACCAACAACTGAACTGTGATGGCGAGATAGTCATGATAAAATAATGACTAGATTCTGAAAGACACTAAACTGACAGCTCCAAACAGGTATTTTAGAGAAAAACGTAAGAGTAATAGTAAAAGTAATAGTACTTTGTTGTATCTTGACTTTCTTTGCACCCCCAACATTTGAAAATCTTCTTTTCCTTTCGGCTTTTCCCTTCAGGGGTCGCCACAGCGAATCAACCTTCTCCATCGAACCCTATTCTTTGTATCCTCCTCTCTCACAACAACTAACTTCATATTCTCTCTCACTACGTCCATAAATCTTCTCTTCGGTCTTTCTCTAGACCTCCAGCTCCTATTCAGGCATCACTCTAAAAATATTCACTATCCCTCCTCTGTGCACGACTTAATCATCTCAGTCTGGCTTCTCTGACCTTCTCTCCAAAAAAACTAACATGTGCTGTCCCTCTGATGGACTCATTCCTGATCCTATCCATCCTCGTCACTCCCAAGGAGAACCTCAACATCTTCATCTCTGCTACCTCCAGCTCTGCCTCCTGTCTTTTGTTCAGTGCCACTGTCTCCAAACCATACAGCATCGCTGGTCTCACCACTGTTTTGTAAACCTTTCCTTTCATTCTAGATGATATTCTTCCATCACAAAGAACCCCAGAAACTTTTCTCCATCCATTCCAACCTGCTTGAACCCGTTTCATTACCTCTTTTCCACACTCTGCGTTGCTCTGGACTGTTGACTGAAGCACTTGAAATCCTCCAAGTTCTTGTTCTCCACTCCCTGTAGCCTCACTGTTCCACCCGGGTTGCTCTCATTCACACACATATATTCTGTCTTGCTGCGACTAACTTTCATTCCTCTCTTTTTCAGAGCAAACCTCCACCTCTCAAGATTTTCCTCAACCTGTTCCCTGCTGTCAGTACAGATCACAATATCATCAGCAAACATCATGGTCCATGTAGATTCTGTCTAACCTCATCTGTCAGCCTGTCCATCACCACTGCAAACAAGACAGGGCTCAGAGCTGATCCTTGATGAAGTCTTACCTCCACCTTGAACTTCTCTGTCAAGGTGGAGGTAGGACTTCTCTACAAGTCATGGAAATCCCTTTTGTTTTGCCTTTGCCACCTCTATCTTTACCTTACGCTGCATCTCCCTGTACTCCTGTTTGTTCTCCTCAGTTCCCTCAGTGTCCCACTACTTCTTTGCTAACCACTTTCTCATCTACTTTCCTTCCAGATGACACACCAAGTACTCTCCTACCTGTCTCCCTGATCACATTAGCTGTAGTTATTCAGTCATCTGGAAGCTCTGCCTGACCACCCAGAGCCTTTCTCAACTCCTCCCTGAAAACCATACAACACTTCTCCCTTTTCAGCTTCCACTAAATTGTCCTCTGCTCTGCCTTTGTCCTCTTGATCTTCCTTGTCACTAGAGTCATTCTGAAAACAACCATCCTATGCTGTCTGGCTACACTCTCACCTACCACGAATCTATTTGAGATCACTTTGTCTATACAAGATGAATTCTACCTGCATGCTCCTACCTCCGCTATTATAAGTTGGCCTATGTTCCTGTCTTTTCTGGAAAAAAGTATTTACTACAGCCATTTCCATCCTTTTTGCAAAGTCTACCACCATCTGTCCCTCTACGTTCCTATCCTGGATACCAAACCTGCCCATCACTTCATCACCTCTATTGCCTGCATCAACATGTCCATTGAAGTCTGCACCAAGTATCACTCTCTCATCTCTGGGGATATTCTGCATCACTTCATCTAATTCATTCCAGAACCTCCAAACTTCTCCACTAACTCACATCCCACATGTGGGGCATAGCCCCTAACAACATTGAGCTTCACACCTTCAATTTCCAATTGGCTCATAAGTCTATCTGACATTCTCTTCACCTTCAGAACATTCCTGACAAACTCTTCCCTAAAGATAACTCCGACTCAATTTCTTTTCCTGTCAGTACCATGATAGTACAACTTAAAACCTGCTCCTAAGCTTCTAGCCTTACTACCTTTCCACCTGGTCTCCTGGACACACAGTATATCCACCTTCCTTCTCTGCATCATGTCAACCAACTCTCTACCTTTTCCTGTCATCGTTCCAATATTCAAAGTCGCTAATTTCAGTCCCAGACTCTTGCCTTTCCTCTTCTCTCTACAGGTTCTCTGGTCTCCTCCCACAGTCCAAAAACATGCAGCAGTCAAATTGGAGACTGTAAATGTCCCCAACATGTGGTTGGGAGGGTGAATCGTTGTATGTCTCTGTATGCGGTCCTGTGATGGACCAGTCCAGGGTGAACCCCAGCAGCTGTCCGATGACAGCTGGGATAGGCTCCGGCACCTTCCGCAACCCTGTGTGCAGGATAAGCGGCGTAGATGATGAATGGATGAACCTAAGACATTCCCCTTCCGACTCACACTGACAAAAAAACAGCTGTCAAGCACTGAATATTTGGTTTTTTTTGAAACGTTAGTGTCTGTTCATTTCCACCTGATCTAATTAAGTCTGGTCTGCCAACACTGAAAAAAGTCTACATCTACAAGATCAACTGACCACTTTTTTGGTCGCTGGAGGTTATACTTTGGAAGGCCAACCATTTTTTGTATAATACAACGCTGATGCAATTTCAAGCAAGCGAAGCCGGTGCCCCATGGTTCTGTCAGTTTCAGTTCTGGCCTTTGTGCACAAGGATTATACATGATTTGTTCTTACTTCTGCCAATAGCCTCTGATTTTCCATGCAAAGAGTTAAACGGCTGGCCAGCTGTCGAACTGATACCACCCTCTGATTTGAGGAAGAAAGGTTACAAAGTAACAATGCTCTATACAACACGGCATGCATTTAAAAGCCACAAAGTGACTCAAGAGCTTCATGCTATCTGATACATAAAACTGGAAGTCAGGCTTTTTTTAAGCAGGACTAGTAATTTAATTAGTATTTAATAGCAACATCATGATAATCATTGAATACATAATTGAAACTTAACCAGTCATTATAATAACTTTTATGACTGTACCGAAGGCTTGTCCATAAATGACTCATATGCATGTCTCAGAATGTGAATCCAAACATGAGAACAAACTATCGGATTGACAGTAAATGAATAACTGGATCAGGGTGAACTGGCTCTCCGTTACAAAACAGTGAGGGCGGGAACTGAAGCAGACAGTACAACTCAAACCAGCACATCCAGTTTAAGGGTTAAGAACTACCAAGATAGTGCATGCCAATAAAGACCATTTACCTGGAGGAGAGTGTATTATTAGGTAATTACATTGCAAAGCTTTCTTTTGTTTTTGCTTTTTGTTTTTTTCGCCACCGTTTTATCAATTAAACGCCCTGAAGGAAAACTCATGGCCTGACTGCGAAGACCAGACGCTGTCTCTGTAAACATGAAGGCAAACAATTGCAGAGTGAGAGGATGATTGTAAGACGTGTCTCTTCTGTAGCCACAGTCTTCGTGTTTCACATCAACTGACCTGTTTGAGTTCATTTGATTTGCAAAACAGAACCGATAGAAGGTAATCCATCATGACGTTTTTCGATATCGAGGTAATTTCTGTCTGTTTCTTCCACAGACTGAGGTTTGGTGACTATGACACTTCCTGCTGCCTACCTGTCTGAAGACCAGTTCACCTGCTCCATCTGTCTGGACGTTTTTATCAACCCAGTGTCAACTCCATGCGGCCACAGTTTCTGCCAGGCCTGCATCTCCTCCTACTGGGATGGTGGCGGAAACGCCAAGGCCTACCAGTGTCCCATGTGCAAGGAATCCTTTCGCAAGCGGCCGGAATTGCAAATCAACCGAACACTTAAGGAGATCACAGAGCAGTTCAAGAAAGTGGCTAACTCTGGAGTTGCACCGGATGGAAGGGTTGAAGGGAGGGAGGAGTGTCCCACCCCAAACATTCGACCCCAGCACACGCAGTCTCCATCCTCAAGGCCAGCGGGGATGCCAGAGGGCATCTTCTCGGAGATGATGAGTCGCTTTCAGCGCCTGCCGAATTCCAGTACGGCACATCCCGGTGAACCTCAACCTGAAAACCCTGCCCGAGTCGGTCCCCACCTGTCTGTTTGTACACAGAACAATGAACACCATGATCCACCGCCACCCTATTCACCTCGTCGCAGGTATGACTGAATGAGTCTGGTTTGCTCTTAACCTCGGTGTGGTTTGCTTGGTCAGGTGTGAACACAGCGACAAGTTGCAATTTCAAGGTCCAGACCTAAGAGCCCCCCCTTCAGACAAGGTTATCACAATCAGACCCCAGTCCAAGCTACGGCAGCTTTTTTATTTCTAACTATCACCTGACAGAAAAAGATTTCTTGTACATTTTTCCAGGATTTTTTTTAAACACCTATATTGAAGTTTCATTGAAGCTCATTGATCGGTGTTACAGTAGGAAGTACATTTCAGGTTTGGGCTAAAAGTCAAACCTTGTCAAAGTGAATTGGATGTAAAACAAGGGGTGAGGATAGGTGTCTTTTATTTATTGATTTCATTTCAAACAAGTAAATGCTGCCGCTTGTGTGATTTTGACTTTTATAAAGTCCCCGCTTTCCCCACCATTTGAGATGATGAACATCTCATCCTTCTCTACTCCTTCGAAGGTCTTTTGTAAAATGTTGCTGTAGACGGTAGTTTTAAGGCAACAACAACAACAACAGCACACAGCTGAAGGGTTGCTGTATTGGTAGAAATTATCAGCAAACCGTCGGGGTCACATCTTTATTTGTACCTTGCGACAGGTACACTTTGAGCGGCCCCAGTGTCTCCTCGCCCAGCCTGCCTCTGTGCCCGATCCACCTGAGAGGTCGTGAGTTTTTCTGTAAAACGGATAACAGCTGTGTGTGCAGCATCTGCGTGGAGAAGGGAGAACACCAGGGACACAACATCATCCCTGCCAAGCAGGAGTGGCAGATCAAGAAGGTATGTCAGATTTAAGTCGTATCTTTACTCTAATAACGCAGAATCGCAACAAAAAATCTTGACCTTAATAACAAGAATTGATTGACATGCCACTTCAAAAACAAGAGCTGGAATCTGTCGAAAAGCTCATGGTTTCAAGGTGAAAAAAAAGATCTCAAATGGAAAAATCAGTTAATTCTTTGAAGAAGGGACAGAGGGGGGATAGATCCTTAATCTCTCCTATAAGAAATTTTGAAATGATATTCATAGATAGAGTCAAGTCAAGTCAGATTTTAATTTAAATAGCAGTTGATCACCACACAGGTGTCTCATGACACTTTTTATTAGGTCTGGATCACATTCTCTAAAATGATTTTCAGAAACCAAGCATTCCACCATGAGCATGCACTTGGTGAAAGCAGCGAGGAAAAACCTTGGATAGATCTGTATGCGATGCGGGCAGCCCTCTGTTTCGACCAGTTGGGGTAGAAAGAGAGGGAGTGAGAGAGACGGTCAGAGAGATAAAAAGCCAAAATGTGACCAAGACGGGGGGCACAAATGATCTGTTACTACGAATACCAGCATTTCTAACAGTTACATAGTAATAGGTAACATGATACAATAACAGCTTTGATATTCATAGAAGGCATAATAACTATGGATGCCTGGCAAGATGGCTGCAGCTGATGAAGACCCCCCCCCCCCATCCAGATAGTGATTTCGTATTAGTTGTTGGAAACCACTGATCATTCTGAAGGTATCCTCCACCGAATGTAACATTGCAATGACTTTTGAAGGTGACATATCGTTGCTTTTGAGTCAAATATTGAAATTCAGAATTACTTTCATCTTCAAATAAAACAGTCTGGAATCTCTCCAACCGAAAGCTGACATCTTTCTGAAATTAAGCCAGGGAAATGATGAAATTAAAATTTACTTTGGCTAACATCTTTTAAATTAATAGATAAATAAAACAATGTCTGGATCTGTTAGTGTCACGAGTATGTCCAAATCAGAAACCTTTAGCAAAAACCTTGCTGACAGTATGTGAAGTTTTATACACAGAATATAAGCTCATTTACATTGAAATCGAAACTAAGCTTTCGTGCTCTACACCCTTTTGTCAACACGTTTTTGAGCAGCTATCATGGAGTCAGACGCAATTGCAGTGTTAAGTTTTGCAGTGAAGTTCCAAATGGTTATGTTAATTTTGGATAAAGGCTGTAAAAATGCAATTTTTGTTTCATCAAGTCCCAGTTGGGCATTTCAGAGCTGGAATTGAAGGATCTCATCTGTGAGAGGGAGCGGAGGATGGAGGAGATACATAACAACCTGCGGGACATTCAGGTGACTTTGCTGTCCATTGTAAGGTTGGTAATTTTTTTTTAGGCTCAGGCTTGGTTTTTCAAAACAGAGTTGACTGTCCCGTCCTGACAAGTCATCGAGAGATCGTGCTCATTTAGCAAAACTGTGCAAGATTACATGTTGCACGTTCATGAGTGTCCTTCTCATAATGCTGTTTTGAGCCAAAATGTTTGATGTGTTCAATTGATTTAGTCACTCTCTAACTATCATTAGAAAAATATAGTAGACCATGGTAATGGCACTTTGTGGAGGGATTGACAAAAAATGGAAAAAAAATTAAAAAGGGAAAAAAATGAGCATTTCATATCGTATTAATTCAGAATGTATCTGTATTTTGATGAGATACCAGAAGCTATAAATATATAAGAAAGTGTTTTTCCTCATATATGGTCAAATTAGCACCAGTTTGCTCGCAGTTTGGATGACATTGCTCAAGTTGTGAACACCACAGGAACCAAACGAACCAAAAAGCGTTGCGGCGCCTAGAACTTGACGTGGAGCCCAGAACTTGGTTGACACAAGTGAGGATCTTGGATATGATTAAACGACTGAGATGGACTATGGGACTGTGTCAGCTAGCAAACAAAAAAAGTGCACCACTGCAGGACAGGATAGTTTGGGGTTTTTGCCGCATGATGAAGAATCTTTCTGTCGGGCTGACCATAATTTTTTTTTAATTATCACATTAATAAAGTGAGCTTATAAAGGTCAAATCAGTTGAAATCCATTAGCCACTCACTGCTTTCAGATCGAACTAACTGTTTACATATTTCAGATGGCTGCTGAGATAGAGACAGATGGGACTGTTGTCATATTTTCCAAGCTGATCTCTAGGATTGAGCATTGCCAGGCTGAAGTCATAGAGGTAATAATGATGACTCGTAATGACGTGAGACCTCTTGTTTATGATTAATATTCTCAGGTGAGGGGTCGTTGTCGCCTGTGAGTAAATGCCAAATCTTTAATGTAAGCAATTGCTTGAAACTAACACCGTACTTGCTAAATGGCATCCATCAATCTGGTAACCACCAGGTGATAGAGATGAAGCGGCGAGCAGCAGAGCACAGGGCTCAGATTCTGCTGCGAGAGCTGCAGGAGGAGCTAACCGAGCTGAAAAAGAGAAGCACAGCACTGAGCCAGCTTGCCATGTCTGAAGACTACGTACTGTTTCTCCAGGTTCAATACGCTACAAACTTTTCCCACTGGATAAACATCTTCCCAGACCCAGAAACCGAGAAACCCTGTATATGTATATGTCTTTTGACTGGCAGCCATGATTCTTTTGGTCAAATGTTGTTTTTATGTGGAGCCGTAGTATTCTAGTCAACATTCCCCACATTAACTGCCCTGAGATTTTTCACTTCACCCAAACATCAGACTCATCATATTGTCAACACTTGCCGTCTCTGAAATGAACCTGCCATCATGTGCACATCCTGATTATGGGTTTTATGTATTCCAAATACCCATCTGAATTTGCCCAATTTGGGAGGCTTTTGCTTTTCCCAAAGCGATTTCAAGAATCCAATGTCCTGCTGACTCGAACCCAATTATCGGACACTACTTTTCTGATAATGATCATCCCTGTGAAGTGAATAAAAAAACGACATCTTTGATATCATTTATACTTTAAATATTTTTGTTTGTTTGTTTTTTCAAATAGCGATTGCATTTTAAAGCTCCTATTTTTTTGAGAAGATGGCATTACTAAGTCTTGGCTTCACAACCTTTGACAGTGACATTGCGAAAGACTCCTGTTCCTGTCCTGTTCACCCTATTACCCAGCATCATGGAAATTCATGGATAATTTCATTTTATTTTATTTTTGTTTATTTTATTACTTTTTTTATACAAGGTCAGGAGTCTGAACATGGAAAATGAAAAAACTCTCAGATGAAGTGGAAAAGAATACATCAGATTATTGTTCAGAGCAAACCTCTTGAGAGCATCTCGCAAAGATTTTAAAATTCCACCAATTGTTTTTTACGGCTTGTAAGATAATCATTTTCTCTGACAATGACCTCCCAGGGGAGACAAGAAATAATCACACAACACAATCATACTGAAGTGTAATTCTCTGGCGTTTTCTTACACATTAGGGTCTTGGCAGATTTATTTTGGAAGGTTGCTTTTATCTCCCAAAACCAGTATCTATTCTCTCTTTGCAGACCTTCCACACAGTCTCCACTCCACCGCAGGTCAAGGACAGACCAAATGTTTCTCTCTCTCCTGAGCTGACTTCTGGGATGATTCTCAAGACCATCAGTCAAATGACAGAGCGGTTTCAGGAGGAGATGCAGAAGCTGCCGGAAGTCTGTAAGTCTGTTGTCATTATCAGAGGGACAGAGCCTATAAGAAGATTAATAAATGTATTAAAAGAGCCCTTATCGAAGTGATTTTTTAAAGCCATACACAAAGCTGTTTAATTACATTTATTAAAAAAAATTAAGTTTCATTTTGTTCGGGATAATCTAAACCCTTCGCAGCAAGATCAATTAACTCTGGTCTAATTTTTCAGGCCAGCAAATCTCCTTGGACCAATCAGTGTCGAGGCCCAATCCGAGTAAGATTCTGATTCAGATATCTCAAAATATTAATATCTAATTTTTCGGACACGATTAAAAGCAACATATAAATCCATGTTAAAGCTGTTGTTGTTTTTTTGTTGTTGTTTTTTTTATTTCTATCACACAGAGATAAGAAGAGTTCAAGAATATGCAGGTACATTTTTGAATGAACACGTACGCCTGTTTTTTTATTGTATAATCCATTTATTTAACCGCATCCATCTCTCTCTCTGAACCTTGTCAGCAAATGTCGTGTTAGACGCCAACACGGCCCACCCCCGCCTCATCATCTCAGAAGACGGGAAGCAGGTTTACTGCGGGGACCGCCATCAACTGCTGCCGGACATCCCTGAGCGCTTCGACCGTGTGGTGTGTGTGCTGGCTCGCCAGGGTTTCAGCACAGGAAGGCATTACTGGGAGGTAACTAGAAGACAATCAATCCGCTATGATTCTAATATGCAGATTCAGCATCCGCACAAACTTTTACATACCTAATCAATTTGCAGTTTCCTTGAGGGTTTTTGTATTGATTTGTTAAAAAAGTCAAATTAATCTATAGTATAGATTAATTAATCTATTCTATAGATTAATTCGTTTAGCAGTGTTTCCCAACCACTGTGCCGCGGCACATTGGTGTTAGAAAAATGACCATTTTCACTTGATTGGTCCAAAAATGATTTATTCAACGCAAATAATGTGTCTTGCACGTCTATCTATGTGGGCAGCAAGCGGTGACAGGCAGGACATTTCAATGCTCTTCCACTAAATGGCAACAGGCAGTGAATGAACCTGTCGATCTACCTGATGCTGCTCAAACAGGGACAGTGATAAGCGATGGATAAACAATTGAAAAGAAAAAGTACTCAATCAGGACCCTCTGGTCTTGAAGAACATTCTGAAATGATCAGGAGAAAGCACAAAAGACAATAAAACGAAAGTTATTTTGCGTTTGCATTCACTTTTACCGGGGAACCAACCGTGCCGACTTCGTTACGCCTGGTGTGCGGGGAAAAGCTGTCCATCAGTGCCACGCTTCCAAGCAAACTTAAACGCCATCTCAAAACCAAACACCCCTCACTTTAAGATAAGAACGTGGACTATTTTGTTCATATGCGAGGACAGACTGAAAAACAGGCAGCGTTGTTGAGGAAAACCACCCAGACGAGTGAGGAAGCTCTGAAAGCTAGCTGTAAAGTTGCTGAACTCGATGCTAAATCCAAACAGTGAGTTCCTGCAAAAACATCAGCTTTGAGTTCAACCAAACAGGGACGGATTTCACACTGAGTAAGTAAATTGAAACTAGAGTTCCATTCTATTTAATTTAAAACGTTTTGGACGTATTCATTTGGTGCCGTATGATTTTTTTCTAATGTAAAATATGTGCCGTGGCTCAAATAAGGTTGACACTCGACATCAGTGTGAACACTGATCTATAGCAAGTGTTGATGATGATGACTTCTGTCCATGCCTTTTTACTGCGCGTGATCAATGTATTGATCACAGTCGGTACTTAATATTTAAATATATGTACAATTTGTCTATAAGCAACACCCACTGAGTCAGAATAGGAAAAAAAACATTTTCTTTGAATTGCATTTGTTTTATGTAAAATCCAGTTTTATTATTTATTGATTTATGATCTATATATTGAGATTTTACCACTTTTCCTGGTAGTTATTTAATCTATCTAGCTTCCAAAGACGCGATTAATTACAGATTCAATTATAATATCAGACTGGAGGATTGGATGGATTGAATCGAGCATTGTCTGCATAGTAATTTATTTAATTATAATCCATAAATAAATCATTGGAAGTTTTTTTTTTAATTGATTGCTTGAGATTCAAAATTGACTGACATGAATGATGGCTGATCATGCTGTCTTGCACCCTCCACTGGGAAAAATATGTAAAGTGTGAAGTTTCAATTCTTGAGGATAGATTATGTTATTTTTGTGTTTGAAATCACTTATTATATTTTAATTTTGTGTACCCTTCAACAAAAAAAATCAAAAGATAGGCAAAAATGTGTCAGGTGTCTCATGTTTGAATGGGTTATAGGTTGGATTCTACCAGTTTGCTTTGCAAAATACTACTACTACTACTAATAGTAATAATGATAGTGATGATAATAATAATAACATGTTGTATTAAAGTGTTACAAAAAAAAGGAAAGACAGAATGGTAAATTTTGGTAAATAATCTCGCAAGCAATAAACTTTTTAAAACGATCTGTTATAGTTTTGTGTGTGTGTTTATTCCCTGATGTAATTTATGTGCAATAATTAGATAAGTTCAATAAACCACCTGACTGTGAAAGAAAACCCTCACAGAAAAATGGCTTGACACCTCCTTTCTGTATTTGAAACGTACACTTGAGACTTGACATGACTTCCTCTACCCTCTAGAAAAGTTGCCACAAACATTTAAAGAAAAGTTAAATCAATCGAGTCACTGCAATTCTAGAAACTCTTTGCATCCAGAAAATAACAAAGGTGCGCCGCACTGCTCTCTTCCAGGTGGAGGTGGGAGAAAAGACTGACTGGGATCTGGGAGTTGCCAGCAGATCGATCACTCGAAAGGGCAAGATCACTGTTAGCCCCGCTAACGGCTACTGGTTCCTCAGTCTGAGGGATCAAACTGACTATGCCTTCCGCACAGATCCATCAACCAACCTGACAGTCAGCCTCAGACCATCCCGCATCGGCATCTACGTGGACTGTGACAAAGGGGTCCTGTCCTTCTACAATGTAGAGGCAAGAGTCCTCATCTACACCTGTACAGATTCTTTCCCTGACACCATCCATCCCTTCTTCAGTCCTTGTACCAATAAGTCAGGGAGAAATGAGGCCCCTCTGACCATTTGTCCCGTTTCAATGAGCAAATGAAATAATGCTATGAGAAAACTATACATCCCTAAGCCGATGCTGGAGGAAGACTGAGCTGTGCAAATGTACCCTCATTATTATGCAACATAAGAATGCTCTCTCGTCACATAAAACAAAAAACAAAAAAAAACAGCCTGCAGCCTGAAGATTTCTATTTCTGTGGGGCAGTGACCAAAGGACTAATAAAGCCTTAATAAACACTTAATGCTCTTGTGCCTCCATTAAACAAACATTGTACCATATTAGGACAAAATAAGATAATCTGTTTTAGTCCGGAATTGGTGAAATTGCAACTTAAACCTATGACCTATAAAGCTGTGAGCTAAAAATCCAGTACGCTATCCATTTTAGGGATAAAATGCTGATATTTGGAAGAATAATGGAAATTTCTTGTTGTTAAGGAGCAACAATCATCACAATTAGTTGGCAGTATTTAGTCCCCATCAAAGTACTCAAACTGGTAAACACAATGTTCTTATCAGCATAACTGTTGGCCCTTATTCCAGTTTATTCTGTGGTCTTGGTTGTTGATTTTACAACTGCGTGTAGAATGTAGTCGATTGCCACATTATTAGATAGACACCAAATAGACCAATCCGGTGTAAATAACTGCTGTGTATGCTGTGGAGCATACTGGATTGGTATATGTATGTTTCGGTGCTGCAGTCTGCCTTAACAAAGCCACATTTAATTTTTTTTCATAATGGTGGAGTATACAGTATTGTGCAAACAAGTTCAATAATACTCATTTAATGAACGTTTTACACTTAAAATAGAGCTGGACTGCAATTGATATTCCAATCCCAATGGAAACTCCTCTAAAAGAAAGCTATAATTGTGAGGGCGGCGTAGCTCAGGGGGGTTAGAGCCTATCATCCTCTGGTTCGATTCCTCTGCTACTCCGAGGCTATAACTGAGTGTTACATGTTATCAAGTCCAACAGTTTTATAGTTAGATATATAACAGATAGAGTGGCCTCTGCTTGAAGACTTTGAGTTGCATCCTTAAATTTAATTGAATATGTTTATCAATTTTATTTATGTCTAGTTATTAACTGTGACATCATTATCAAACAAACTGCAACGTATACAGCAGAGGGAAGAGTAGAGCACTTTTTATAATGTTATCATTACATCAAATGCCAACATTGAAGAGTAGACTTCCATATTGTGGATAGAAATTAACACATGAACTCCTTAAAGTGAAGATTTGTTCCAGAATTTGCTAATGATAACTCAATTTTGGGTATCTGACCTTCTCAGATTCCTTGTCATCATCTGAAGGGTAGAATATTTTTAAGTACTTGTTGTTTTCGAACAGCGTTTTTTTTTCCATTCACATGTTAAGGTTTCTGGTCCTCAAAGTATTTCTCGAAAGAAGCTGAAAGTTTTCACCAAGTCTGTCTTTAAAGATCTCAGGAAGCTCTCATGACTTGACAGGGCAGCAACAAATTCATCAGTGTTTAAACCATTTCAGGCGCTCACTGGGCGGACACCGTAAGAACACTGGAGTAGTTGATCCATCTTGTCTGTCAGCAAAGACAGGAAGTTTGTTTTAAGGTATCAATAAGTGGAACTATCATTTCCATCATGCCAAAATAGCCTGATGTATTGTATGAACGGAGGGGTTTTTTTTTGTGGTGGTTATCAAATGCAGCTGATTCATCATATTGCTTGCCTGGCTCCTGTGAATTATAAATGCATTCACAGCATTTGATGCTAACACTATGCGTTTCTCAAGTTCTTCTGGAGTGAGATCTTGTGCATTCTCTGGACTTGCCCAACTGTATCAGCAATGTAGGATTTTTTTCTTTTACTTCGTGCATACAAAGCCCACTTGAGGGCAGATTCATAGAGAATGATTGTGTTTCTCGCCAGTGACCTGACAGCGATCATTTGGTGTAGGAATCGTAAAGCTTGGAAGGAGCTAAATAAGTCATTTGAGATGATCAGTGAAGAAAAGGGTTTCATTTCCTCAATTACTCTCGATTTCATATGGAGCGATTCCCTCACAGCATTTCTCATTCCCAGTAATTTCTCACACCCTGGGAGTGACATGAAGGACTCATGAGATGTTCAGCAAAGCCAGGAAGGAGAAAAGCCTACCCGTTTTGGTTGAGCTATCAATATCTGTCAGATTACTGTTCACTATTCTGTTGATGTAATCCTCACTAAAATTGTTTGTCATGGTCAAGAAGGCATAAAACATCTTGGGTTTTTTCATGGTTTTTCTTTAGTTGCAGGAGTGTATCAGAAAACAAAGTCTGTTCTTTGGTTGACAGCTTATTCGTAATGAACAGGGTGTCATTATCCTCAGGAGACATGGTCTGCTCACAGTTCAGTATAATGGCGATGATCTTGTTATTTGGTCTTCTATCCCCCACGACACTCAGTATTTTATGCTTTAGCTCACCTACATCAACTTTATTGTCTACCAAGAGGAGAGCAGATGTGACGCTTGACTGTTCCTTTTTGCCATGTGTCAGCAATATCATGACCTGTGCTGCAATTTTGTTATTTGTTGCTGTGTGTTTTTTGACGACTGTGCATTAAAGTTTGTGCCTCAGGTTCCAAAGAACAAGCATTGCGTCAGTTGTCCCTCCAGAACCAGGTTCATGGTAGAGGTTGGTGACAACACATGGAGATATATGGCTTTCGGCATGAGTGATAAGGTCATAGAGCTCATTGTATTTGTCCCGCTGGATGAATGGTGGGCCGTCTAGCATCTCGGTGATGTAGCAGTTCCACCGTGAGACCTGTCCTCCTCCGTAAAAGTCCTCCTCTGTTTTTTGTCACAAAATCCTTAAAGGACACGTTTTTCTCAGTTTCTGTGTTCTCACATTCATTTTCGCAGAGGATGTCTAATCTAGTCCTTCTTGTTCCAAGAGAACTGAGCTCTGAGGTCCAAACACAACCTTGTTTGAGATGCAAGGTGCTTCATCCAGACTCAGTTCATAGATTTACTGGCGGTCTGGGGGTTTGTTCTTTGAAGAGTCGCTCATGATTCCTTCATTGAAGTCTGGAGGTCCTTCTTCTGAAGTGTTTCCTAAGATCGAGGGAAAATTCGGCACACTTCCTATGCTTCTACTCTTTCTTGCATTTTTTTGAATTTTTTTATCCTGATTCCTTTACAATTTCCCGCAGGACAGACGGGCTTCTCTGTCGATACTTGCACTGCCTGGAACACACAAGTTAATATTTATATCTGTTAGATCTTCCATGAAGATCCAAGAAACTTTATTTCATGTTAAACCATATATGGAGATGAAACCAATATCAAATCAGTATTGTAATTTCCGGACTATAAGCCGCTACTTTTTTCACACGCTTTGAACACTGCGACTTAAACGATGATGCAACAAATTTATGCATATTTTGGGGCTAACGAGCTTCATGCCGCCAAAACGTTTAGCCTCGTCACATCGGATCAATGAAATTGCGCTTCATACACACACCCTCATCGGAGAAAACACACGAAGAAAGGCATATGATTCAGTTTTCAAGTTAAAGGCCATCGACCTGGCTGTCAAAGAAGGAAACAGAATTTGGCATCAATGAATTGATGGTGAGAGGTTGGAGACGGCAGCGTGAAGAACTGACTCGATGCAAAAAGGAGACAAAAGCTTTCAGAGGTAAAAAAAAAGCAGACGGCCTGAACTGGAAAATGTTCTTGAAGACTGGGTGGTGACAAGATTTTACAGGTGAACCATCATGGTGTCTCAGATTTGTGCGACGAAAAGGCCTGTTCATCAGGACGGGATAATTCTGTGACAGCAACTCCCCCCCGACTTCAAGGAAATAGTTACCAACTTAAATATGGACGATTAACCTGCCTCTAACTAGGACTGTTTGCAAAAAAAGAGAATCATCCGTCACAATGAAAACAACTGGCCATGAGAGAACACATTCCATTTGTGTTCTGAGCTCCACAGCATCCGGACAAGGACATGATGGTAGGAATTTTGAAAGAACCTCTTCACCTCAAAACATTTCAGAGTAAACCCACCTTCTGAAAAAGGTAGGCATTTTAGTTAATATAGATCAATAATATCTCTGATATGACTATTGATTTGATCAGAAGGATCGTATTTTATACCTTGCCGATTTCCCCCATTTCTGTACAATTTGTTGAAAAAAAGGGCTGCAATCTACTGTGGTCAGTGTTTTGTGAAACTGTTCCTAATGTAATGTGATACCAGTTTCAGCCAGTGACATGCGCCACATCCCACAATGTAAAATCATCCCTTCAAATTCCTTTCACATAAAGTCATGTTAGAAACAAAAGTAAAGCATTTTTTAGATCTGCTACGTTTTCTAAAATGAGAGGAATATGGGGTTTGCATAATACTTAAGAGAGGTGCATAGTAGCGACCTGAGATGGATGTGATAACAAATAGTTTTAAAGGCAAATAAATCAGCTCAAAACACTGTCCTCATATTACCTATTGATTTTAAGAATGTATATGTATTTGACCACTATGGCTAATATTCAATATTATATACTAATGCCCTACATTGCAATATAGTATAGGAGTTCTGATTTGGCACGTTAACAGTTAATCATTCTTTCCTCTTCCCAAGCATTAGGAAAATGTCAGGTTCGTCACCTGGACGTTCTGTTACGACACTGGTTTATTCTTCTGTGGTGAGAAGCAACAAAAGTGACATCCATTTGTAAAGTCAAAAACAATACTGAGTTTAGCGATCATTTTCATCAGCAGAGAACTGATCAGTCCATAGGTTTGTCACAGGTGTGGTTGTCTAAGTGATGTCGTGGTGAGAAAAATCCCACCCCAAAAATGACTGCTGCCTGCTGGATTTAAGAATGTATGTCATATCCCAGTGTTCAGGTGCTCCACTAGCAATCCCAAACACGTCATTGGATCATATCTGTTGTTTTCAGACATCTTTGCCGACCATCTTCACGGGTTGCTACAGTGGCAGCTGAGGGAATAGTGACAAACTTCTCGACGCTGTCCTGTATAACATTCTCCATGCCTCCCCATCACTCTCCTGATGCTAACTTGGCTTGGCTCCACAGCCCTCCACCACATAGCTGTGACCAGGTCATGCAATATCCTGTTTAACTAAAGGCCAGAGACTTCTGTAAATTGTAATGACTTAGCATATTGCTATTTTGACAGGTCAAATGTAATTTTACTTTTGTAAAATGTCAGAAAGGTATCAGTCTGGATACCAACCACACCCACGTTCTGCCCAGACACGATAGTGTTCAATAGCCTGCAAATAATTTTAATTTACCACTTTTATATTGGACTTGTCTGATAGGTGTTGGTCTTCAGAGACAGAAATTCTGTCCACTGATAACTATAAAGAAATTGTTTTTAACCAAAATGTATTTACCTTTTTGCGCTCTCTCTTTTCAGCTCATGAATATACATAAGACATTTACATGAATCAGGGAAAAAACATTACCAAGCCAACAATGATAGAGATTCCGACATGTCCCGTCTTCTGCAACTCCACGGTCCATTAATAGTGGCTTCATAAAATTACATCCTTAATGATTTAAAAAAACTGGATAGTGACACATTGCAATTTTAATTCAGGAACAATAAATCATAAGCACAACTTTCTATGATTCTAGCGCAGCTATACAGAGAGCAGGAAGTTAAAGAAGTGTATGCTAATGCATGAGCATGGAGCCAAAAGAACAGAATTCATGCCTAAATCATAGCATTGGGCAGATGAGCAAGCAAGCACATATGGTTCCACGGTTGTTGTTTTTTTTCCCCCTTGTAGTAAACAGGTACACATTCAGGATTGTGTTTGGCTTTTTTTCGCGAAATGCCTTCAATAGAATGAACAATCATTTCACACAATCGCTAACCATTAATGTCATGACAATCTCCTTGAGAAGATTATTGGCTTTGGTTACTTGAGTCTTGGTAGTAGTGAAATCAATAGGCTTGTGGTCAGCAGGCAGAGAAATAGGAGTCTTTTGTCCTCGTACAGAGAGAGGGTCTGAAGACAGACTACTCCTACACATCTCATAAATGGAAAATAAAGGTGGGATTACACACATCGGGTTACTGATACATTACTTCAGTACTCGTCCATGAAGAGTTAAGCTTACTGTCAACTGAGCCTGTTCTGATCACCTCTAACCGACACGAGTGCTTTTTTAATTTGAAAAGCATTTGGTTTTAGTGATCTTTTTGCCATTCATTTAAAAGCGTTCTTTGCAGAAAGATAATCCTTGAGGTCAGATGAACAATAAGTCAAATACTACATATCACTCATTAGTGTCTGACCTCTCAAAGCCTTTTTCAACAATCGCTGAGAAAAACGTTGTCCTTTCCAAATATTCTCAGTCATGGTGTGAATACTGACAACTATTTAGAACAATGTTTTTGATTCTTCAGGAAATGTCACAATCCCTAAGCAAAAAGTTCCCAGAGACATGAACCCCACATCCTGGAACTGACCAAGTGCATAAATGTTGCATACACAATGAGATCTATGCAAATTGAAATTGAAATCAATGTGATCTGGCCTACTTCATATAATAATTCCTCGGCAACATACATAACACCCTTTTGTATTTTGGGTATGTTTTTCTTCTTTAATTGTCATTCTTACTGATAGCCTTTCAGGTGAATTGTTGCAAAAAAAAAAAAAAAAAGTTTTTCCCTTATCTATTGATGTTTAGTTGCCTCTTGATAATTTGTATTTATTTTTTATTATCAGGTAACTAGGCAGTTTTGATATTTTTCAGCTTCTCTTTCTCTAATATTTAGGATATTTAAATACATTCAATGCTACATTATATGAATGCAAACAAACCTTGTGTAAACATGAATCTTATTTACATCATATGTAGACTGCTAATGGTAACTTTGAAAATAGTGCTGTCCACCTTGTGGACATGCACATAATTGCCTTGAAACATTGAAGATTACCCTTCCAAGACCTGATCACCTGACAAAAGGTGTGATGGCAAAAAAGCTGGTGTGGCAAAATGTTATCACAAATAGTGCACGGTTATGTAGTGCACTTGAGGAGGTGATCCATGCTGACTTTCAATCGCCGACACAGAATCATTGGTTAAATATGATACATCTGTGATGCAATCATAAATTCACTTTGTTAAATTGTGAGGAGTAGATGCGGTCGTTGGACTTGACAATCAAAATCATAACTTTATAGTGGCATCTAAAGTTGCACCTCCATGCCTTCAAGAAGCATCACATTTAACAATGTTACAATTTTTTTCACTGGCAGGTGCCGAAGCACAAAAAATAAACTCAATACATAGCGGCCAGGGTCACAAATTCCATAAAGATTCTGATATTACCTCCTTCAAACTTCACTTCGTCATGGTGGAGGAGTTTTTGCATCCCTGTGATCTCTGCAACTTTGTTGTCGTTGCATCAGCCGCTGGTAAATCTCTAAGATCAATGTTGAGGTGAGGGCCCTAACGAGGAGGAATTCAGAGGTGAGGGCTGACAACAAGAAGCAGCAAAGCTTCTCACCCAGAATGGAAAAGAATGGGGCACTGGGCCTTGGGAGGGAACTTGCTAGCTTCTTAGATCCTAGGCTCACAGGACACAGGTGGAGGCATCAGGGCTGGTTTGATGTAGGTGGAGACCAGAGCGTGCAAAGGTAAAGGACAAAGGGGTGGAGCGGGACCACCAAGGAATAGTTAGCCTCTCCTCTTACCATCGAGGTGATGGAGAAGGATTAGACTTTAAGGTGGAAGGCAGGAGCTCCATCACCTTGAAAGAACTCAGTTGGGGTCGTTTGGGCTCCATGAAAGCTGAATTTACTCTGGGTATCTCCATCTGGCAAAAATCCCCATGCTCAATGCACAACACTTTTGAGGGATTATAAATACCACCAGGGTGTTTCCTTAGGAATAGCTAGAGTGTGTGTTACTGTCGGGAGTGGGATGGCAAGCCCCTTGAATAAGCAGTGGGGCCATTAAGATACGTACTGCGACTGATGCTGCTGGCCATTTGATTCTGTGTTTTATAATCAGAGGCATACTTTGGATTGTTTTTTCTAATTTCAGAATTTCCTTTACACAGACTGGTTAGACAGTTAACTCATTTTGTACTACTACTCACTCAGAGAACAGAAAATGGGTGGGAAATTGTCGAAACAATTAAAACTATAGACCAATAAAACACACATCATATTACACTGTATTTTCTTATACTCGATAAATATTTGAGGGTCGGGTCCTCACTAATGATACTGTATGCACAACCTAATTGAACTAAAAAAGTTTTTTTAACAACAAATTCATATTCATTTAAGTAATCAATACAAACTCAAAAACTCAATACGGAAAACATTCCCGCTGGTTGTGTGGGTCTCTGATTTAGCGATTGAAAAAAAGGCAGCACATCATCGGGACCTGGAGAGCTGTCTCATTGCTTCCTTCTTAAGGTCTCTGCTTTGCCTTCTGGGCATCTCTCTGAGTGCCCAGACACTTGATCCCCTCCAGCAGCATGGGTGTCCCGTGGTGAGGGTCTGCAGAGGGAAAAGGAGAGGAAACACACATTCACAGATAAAATGATACAAAACATACTGACGCATTTTCCGAACTTGGATTAAATCAGCACTGGAGAAATTCGATTTCAGTGAGTGTACGCAAAAGAAACTTCTTTGTCATATACTGGATACCCGTCAAGGCGATGGGGTTGTGCAAAGTCCTAGAGAGAAATGAAAGTGAATAATAAAACCTGTGTATCAATTTCACATTTTGGAGCTTTGTTGTGTTTAAGACAGATTAACCCATGACATTATAAGGGTTTTAAAAAGCAGAACTGAAATAAAAAAAAAAAACAACTAAATTTTTTTTACAGTATATTGTACATTGTCTTTGTAATCAGTTCTAACAACAGCAAACACCAAAAGAAAATATATGATGTGTCTATGATTTGGGCTGTGAAACTTATACATCATAATCTTCCATGGAAGTTTCTTTGGGTGTTTTTTTGATCAATTAATTTCTGTGGCAATTTATTTACCATCAGTTATCTAATGATTCAATTTGCTCAGCTGCTTATTTCATGACCTAAACAGTGAGGGAAAAAAATGAAAAATGACCTGATAAGATAAGAAAGTGCTTTATTTATTCTATAATTGTGCATAAAGGCTGTGTAAATGTGGTTGTGGATATTGTACAGAGTACTGATGACCTTTTATTAAATGTATATTTTTGCAATTATTCTATAATGTACTGGGACCCCTGCGTGACCCCTGCCCGCGGGACTGCAGATTGAAATTATTTTTTGGCTACAATCCGGCATGTTTACATTCATGTGTTTATCATGTCTGTTCATTGGCGTGCCATGTCCCCATCTAGTAAAAGAATAAATAAATTCCCATAGGGGAAATTCCTTAACAGCAAAAACTAAATAAAAATAGGTAAATAGCGGCATTGAAATTCATTATGCTGAGGAGACATGTCAAGACTGAAGCACATACTGTACTATACTATATGCGTGGATAATTAAAAAGCAGGGTTTCTGAATCACCGAGCCATATTTTTGCATTCTCTGCATGAAATGTGCTGTGAAACGTGTAAAACCTTGTAGAATTTTTCACTAACTTCAAATCTGAGATGACTCAATTTAACCTGAACGGCCATATAGGATGGTTATACGAGGAGTTATTCACCTGATCCAAACCAGACATGGACACAGGCAAAAGAAAACCAGCAAAGAATTGCAGTGAAAATTTTATTATATCAGAGGATGTATGACTACAAAAATCTTTGTAAGACAAAATGCTCGGCGACTGCTGTTTCAAATTATTTCACTTCAGCTAAACTATAAAACAGAAATAATCAGCGTGAAAATGTCAAGAAATCTGAAGTAACATGATATAATTAGATAAAATAACTTTAAGTTACAGAAGAATAGCTAAATAATTAACAGGACATTGTCAAAAAACATGCTAAGTAGTTTAAAAACATGGCTGAAAATCAACAAAAAAAATATGCATGTGCATGTGTATGTGTGTGTGTGTGCATACCTACCAATGATCCTGGCCTGCAGCCGGACCTTGAGACTGCTGTCTTTCCTCCCTCTTGTCACCAGTGTGATCTCCTCCTGCAGCACTCCCTCCTGGTGTGTCCTGTACTCACACGTGACCTTCACTCCGCCTGAGGAGGGACAGACGTCAGACACGCTCCGCTTACTGTTTACGCCCTGTGTTTCGGTGTCATTGCGCTTTAGTCTCAGATACTTTTGGGGATCGACTGGGAAGGAAAGAACGAGAACAAGATTGGTTTGTTCTTTTGCAGGGATTGTTTTTCATTGGTCGCTTGATGCTTAGTGTCATCAGAGCTGTGCATTTGATGCAGATTTTGATGCAGTGTTCAAAAAGTGTCAAAACGCCAGGAGAATAAACCAATTATGTATTCTTGTCGAAATCTTCTTGTTGTTGCACGAGTGAAGAAATTCAAGTCCAGTGGCCACGACAAGAAGATCTTGACAAGAATTCACCATGACCTGAATGACTGAGAACCTCCAAAGACAAACCAATGATGCCTACTCCCAGTTGGGGTTTCATGTGGTGACAGATGAATACGTCGATGAAACATTGTACATATATCATCTCTTTGAAAGCCCACTTTTACTAAAGCACCGTTTTAACGTGTTGCATATATATACCGTATCGACATATTTTTTATTTTTATTTTTTTCAATATGCAACTGTTTATATCTAATTTATCTAACCATATTTATTTAGTTATCATATCTACATAGCACAAAGATCAAGAATCAAAACAGCTTGGAAAGGAGACAAACGATACATTGCTGAAAGAAGAAACCCTTTTTTTCTGTCTTCAAATCCACTGCTTTTTTCCCTTAACTGTGTATTTCAGGAGATGTATGTGTGTGTGTGGGGAGGGGCCTGGGGGGGGTCTGTGGACATTACATCATTTTCAGTCATATGACTCACAATGAAAGAAAACTGTACATTCTTATCTGATAAACACAACAGCTATTAAGAGTCACATCAGATTTGTTTTTCGCATGACTGAAACTCACCAGAGAAGTTCTTGATTCTCTGTACATTGTTATTGGTTTGTTTTTTTCCCCCCTGCTCAATCTGATCTGTCAAATTAAGGGAACACTTTAGGGGCAGGTCACTTGAACCATATCATATAATGGAGCCTCAAAAGGATACCAGTTATGATGGCCATCATAAGGATTCAACAGCTAGGAAAGTTACATTATTCTCTTTAATATTTAATATATTCGACCATTAACAATGAAACATTAAGCTAAAACTTGATGGTAGTTGCTCGTCTAGCTAGTCTGCAGGTACAAATATGGGGAGAGATTTATTTTTACGAGGCCCCATTAATCTCCAAGCTGTCCGCGGCATGAGCTTTTTGCAGTTACCTGCAAAATGGTCACCTGATAATCACTGGTGCTGAATGGACACTGATCATTGATCAGTTAGGCAATTTAATCCCTGGCTTCATCTTGATATTATAATGAATATATGGATCATCAATAGCTGGAAATAAATCCCAATCATTCACTGGATCTGATCCACAAACTGCAGTTGATAGTAAAGTAATAAAAGTAAAAGTGAAAATGAAAGTAAGTAAAAGTAAAAATGAAAGTAATAAAAGTAAAAGTGCTTAACCCCTACCACATGGCGAAACATTTTGCCCGCGGCCTAAATCCCTCATTCACTCAAGGCTATTGTGTCATTGCAAGATATAGAGCATTTGGGTTCACATAAGGAAGTAATCCTTGGCATTAAAATTGAATAATCCTTGCAAATTAAAACGGCTGACAAAATCCTCAAAGACAAATTGCAACTACAATAATACCTTGACTTATGAGTTTAATTCATTTTGCTCACATATCGAATTAAATGTCCCCATTAAAATACATTTAAATTCTAGTAATTCCTTACAGCCCCCCCCCCAAAAAAACAAACCAATTCTTTGTGTTTTTAAATGAGAAAATTCAACTTTATAAATAACAACCAATGCAAAAAATACATAAAGATAATGATAATGAAAAGATAAAAGATAATGTATGTAATGTAATGTAAAGAAAGAAATTGGTTTCAATAATTGCATTTACCTTGAAGATCAGACAAAGATGATGGAGGAGATCGGCAGGGGAGGTATGCCGAGATTTTCATTTTGTGCTCTCTCTCTTAATTTAGTCGCTACACACTTAATGCTTCAATTTATTGCTAAATTTAACTTACACACTCAACATTATTGGTGGTCACTTGGGGTCGAGTATGACTGCCCTCCTTCTTGGTCCTTGTGGGTCTTCAGGTGTTGAAAGAGCCCAATGCTGGACCCAACTATTCCTGTGCAATGTGGGCAGGGTGGTTGGGCCTGTTTGGCAGATGCTCTCTCCTTCCTGAGTCAACGCTTGTTTTCTGAAGCACGGTGGAGGTCATCATTAAATAGTGCAGCACCATCACGGACAAAATGTGTTGTCATTTTTTTTAGCCATGCCTTCCCAAACCTTGAGGTCTGTGTGGCAGTTTTTCACGTTTGTTTTGATGTTGTCCTTGTACTCCTTCTGGGCTACAGGAGCAGGTTTTCCCTCAGCAAGTTGGGAGTAAAAGGACTTGTTTTCAGAGGCAGGTATCAGACATGCAGACAACATGTCCAATCCATTTGAGGTGGTCTTGAGCGATGGTGACAATGATGGTTGGGATATCATTGATGATAAGCCTCAAGTGCCTTTATGTGCTTGCTCTATGTGGCCCACGTCTGATCCACACAGAAGAGTGGGGAGGGAGGCCGCTTTGTAGACCAGGATCTTAGTCCTTGTCTGGAGGCCACGGTCCTCTTTTGCTGCACTTTGAGAGAGCCCCACTGGCACAGCTGAGGTGGTGGTGTATTTTCATCATAAACGGCTACATTTGATGAGAGAATGTTGCCAAGGTATGGAAAGGGCTCCACACAATCTAGACTGTGATGTTTGGGGGTAGAACATGGTTAATACTGTTTGGTGGTAGCCAATGGAGAACTTGGGCCTTTTTTATACTAATGGTTAGGCCAAGCTGCTTGTATGCGTTTGCATAGGCAAATAAAGTACACTGCAGACCCTCCTCTGAGAGTGCTACAAAGGTATTGTCGTCCGCAGAACCAGCCAGAAGGCCTGACGGCTCACCAAGTTAGAGGCTTTGATTAGGTCTATGAAGGCCATGTGTAGGGGTTGATTTTGTTCCAGACACTTTCTTGTAATTGGCAAGCGATGGAAATCATATCCGTGGTGCCTCTGTTTGGGCAGAAGCCACTCTGTTACTCAGGAAGGATGTTTTTTGACAAGGGGGTGAGTCTGTTGGCCAAAATTCAGGCTAGGACTTTCCCAGTGGTGGAAACTAGGGAGAAACCACTGTAGTTTCCACAGTCTGCCTTGTCTCCTTTCTTGAAAATGGACAATTAAAGCACCCATAAGATGAGCAGGGTTTCTTTCTTCCTCCCATATTCTGAGAGACGGGGCATGGATGTGTTTGAGGATGTCAGGTCCACCTTCCTTCAGAACATCTGCAGAGATACCATCGAGTCCATTAGCCTTGCTGTTTTTCATCTTACGAATACCATCCCATACCTCTTCCAGGCTAGGTGGTATTTCCATGTTCTCAGTTATTGGCTGTTGAGGGAGCGGGTTCAAGGCCTCAAACTTTGGGCCATTGTCCCTATTCAAGAGAGCTTCATATTTCTCTTTCCATCTGTTTGTTATTGCTACTCTGTTTCCTACAATCAAAGTGCGGTTAGGGCAGCAGTGGCTGGGGCCATATACTAGTCTTGTGGCTTCAAAGAAGCAACTGGTATCCCCAGACTCAACAAGTGGCTGAATCTCCAGGGCCTTCTTGGTCCACCATTCATTTTTCGGTCTCTTGACCTGTGATTCGGTTGAGGATGCTTTCACGGGAGTTCATGACGGTCGGGGAGAATGTGTCCCAGTGCTTTTCATTATCGTTTGGATATTATTTGGGCAGCTTACTCTAAGAGCAGTTTGTGGCTGTTGTCGGTAGATGGGGTTACACAGTTGGTCTGTGCTGAGTTTTGGACACATTTGCCTTCTCTTTTGCCTCCTTTTTCGCACGAGGCGGAGAGACATGACGGAGTGAATGAGGCTGTGGTCAGTCCAGCACTCATCAGCACTGTTCATTGCTCTTGTGTTCAGTACATCACGGCAGTCTTTTGAGCAGATGATTATAGTGAATGAGGCGATAGGTGTTTGAGCAAGGGTGTATTCATGAAGTTTTGAACTTGTTCTTTTTGAACTTGTTCACCAAAAGCGTGCTGGTGATGACCAGGATGAGTTCTGAGCACCTTCTCAGCAGTAATATCCCATTGGAGTTTGTATTCCCAAGCCCCTCTTTTCGTATCATGTCTCTCCATAGGTGGTGGTTTCGTCCAACTCTGGCATTGAATTCCCCAAGAAAGATTAGCTTGTCTTCCTTTGAAGTGTTTGATAGAATTTTGTCCAAGTCATTGTAGAAGGCCTCCTTCACCTCTTTTTGTGCGTCAAGTGTTAGTGCGTATGGGCTACTGACCGTAGCCACCTCATGCTGGCAAGCATTCAATGTATGGTCATTAGGCATCCATTGATGTCTACAGGGAGTTCACAGAGGTGACTAATAAGGTTGTTCTTAATTGCGAAGCCCGCCCCCTAGATTTGTGGGCCGTAAGTGGGTTTACCTTTCCAGAAGAAAGTAAACTCTCCTTTCTCCTCCTTAAGATGTCCTTCCTCAGCCAGTTGGGTTTTTTGAGAGTGCAGCGATGTCAATACGGAACCTCCTTAGCTCTCTGGAGGTGATGGCAGTTCGTCTCTCGGGTCGTTCACTGGTGTGGTTATCCATGAGAGTCCACACATTCCAGGCTCCAATGTATAGGTACCTTTGGTGTTTCAGACCGTACGGTGGTGATCTCTCTGGATGCGGAAGTCCAGTCAGGACATTTTGAGGCAAGCCATGTTTAGGTTATCTTTTCTAACCACCTCCCCAACTAGGGTGGGCAGAGCAGATTCTAAATAGGGCTGCTCATTTGTGGGTGCAGCTGCCGAGAAGCTCTTTCTGCCTTCGTCCAAGAACTTAGCGACTGACTCTGACACCCACGGCCTTTGTACGGGTGGGTGTGCCAGGTTATGGCTAGGGAATCCCAGACTGTCCTTGCCCTCGGACTTTGATCCTGGATGTTAATTGGATGGGTTCCCAATCCGGAGGACGCCCGCACGTGGCATTGTTTAACATGGGGCAAAGGGAAGCTTGGATCGAATGGCATGGAGACCGTGATGACTGGAGATCACCCTCTGTTGCAGCCTTCATCTGCCATCAGTGCCGTTGTGACCAGAGTCTTCCTCCGTCACTTTTGCTGTTGAGGTCTTTAGGTCGCACTTTGTCTGGAACCTATCCTTTGACCTTACCGCCATGGGTGACCTCACTGGGAGCTTGAGCTTCAGATGGCATCACTCCTGAGAGTGATGCCGTCTCATTGGAACACACAAGGTTTTCCACCACAGCAAGGTGGCGACCACGAAGAACCTATACACTATGCTAAACTCAATTTCTATTTTTTTAATTTTATCTTTTTCCCTTCACTTAATCTTCCTCATCTTCACTGACATTTGCCTTTTTCGCGACACTTACTCGCTTTCACTTGCAGGGCGTTTCAATAAAAACTGCCTTTCAAAATGTTGAGTAAGGCAAATGTCAGTACACAGAAGCAACGCATAGCCTGTTGCCACTTTTTCAGGTTGTCTTCTTTTCAACAAAATTAAATTTTCTTCGACATTCCTAGCCTGGTGCATATAACTCAGATCTCATCACACATCACGAAGCAAAAAAATAAATAAACAAGACTGAGAGACGGTTTGTATCTTAGAAAATTAGTAAGTTGATTCACTCATAAGCTAAGGTTTCACTGTAAATGCTGCCTTACATGGATAGGAGTCAAGACAAGATAACTCTAACCACTGCCACGGTAAGAATGTTTGGCTTTCTTAGACTCTGGAGTGACTCAGACGGGCATTTTCCTCTACTGAAACCCAGACTTACCCTCCAGAGTGGAGGTGATACGATGGACCCGGAGGTTGGGCGGTTTCCGGGTTGGCGAGCAGGAGGACAAGCAGGTCAACTCTTTGCCCAGGGTAGGGATGTCTGGGACAGTGAAGACAATCTCATAGCAATGGTGACTCTTCAGGAATCCGGCCTGGGGGTCAAACAGCAAAGAGGAGCCATTCTTGGAATGCTTCCCTCTGTAAACAATATACTCCCAAGATGGGTGACCAGGCTAAACTTTACAGGTATTTGTCATCAGTGCGATATGGAAATGCGGTTCTGCATGAGGATTTGCATTCTGTGACTAAATTGAATAATTCGGGGATGAATTTCCGTCTACAGAAGGAGAATCTCCTCAACACTAACTGTAATTCTTCATTAATAATTGCAAAGCAAAACTGATGAAAACAAGAAGTCCAGGAGCAAGTCCCCAGTACATGAGTTTATGGAAAAAAAGCTCAAAAATATCCTGAAAATGAATGGAAGAAAAAAAACGCATTCTGGAATGAAAAGAGGAATTTAGCTCTCAACAATATTCACATACCTTAACTAAGTAACTTCCATCCTTCTGAGTGACAGCGATGAGAGTTGAGAGGTTTGACTGGTCATCTCTGCGTGTCGGGGAGCCCGGAGGCTCGTCATCGTCGGGGAAACGGACACCACTCGCTTTGGAGGTAGAGCCTGGTGAGAAGATACAGACGGGAATGTGCTTGGGACGCTTGAGTAAAAAACAGCAACCTATGTACCACTAACACACAGTATCAAATTTACCTTTTCTTCCAGTTGCCATGGTAATGTTAGGATCTGGGATACGTCAGAACATCTCTGAAGGATGTCATCGCTGACCACCTGCGCACAGACAGAGATGATACGCACTCTTCACTTGGGCCAAAGTAAAGCCTGAAGACCCCTACACTTTAGTATGTTGTTCTCAAAGTCCTTAAAAACAGCCCTGCCTTCCAACATGGCTGCCATATCCTCAGTCAAACAAAATAAGAGTTAAATCGCAGGAGGACAAAGCCTTAGTCAGGCAAACTTAGCAACTATACTACAAATCCCAATCCCAATGAAGCTGGGTCTGCTGTGTAATGGAAATAAAAACAGAATACAAGATCAACCTGTATTCAGTTGAATACACTTCTAAGACAATATATTAATGTTCAAACTGATAAAAGTTATTGGTTTTTTTTTGTTGCAAAAATTCACTCAATTTGAATTTGATGGCACATTCCAAAGAAGCTTGGAAAAAGGAAACAAAATACTGAGGCAGTTGAGGAATGCTCAAAAAAACACGTTTGGAATATTCCACAATATTCCACAAATCTCTGTGTGCAACGGGCAAGAATGAGAACGAATATTGAATGTCCATGACCTTCGATCCCTCAGACGGTTCTGCATTAAAAAAAACGGCATCTTTGTGTAAAGGATATTGCCACGTGGGCTCAGGAACACTTCAGAAAACCTTTGTCAGTTAATAGTTCTTCGCTGCATCTACAAATGCAAGTTAAAACTGCACCATGCAAAGCGAAAGCGTGACATCAACACCACCCAGAAATGCCACCGGTGTCTCTGGTCCCAAGCTCATCTATAATGGACTGATGCAAAGTGGAAGAGGGTTACTGTGGTCTGATGAGTCAAATTGTTGTTGGAAGTAATGGACGTCCTGTCCTCAGGGCCAAAGAGGAAAAGGACCGTCTGGATTGTCATCAGTGCAAAGTTCAAAAGCCAGCGTCTGTGATGGAATCGGGGGTGCGTTAGTGCTTATGACTTAACTTGCACATCTGTGAAGGCACCATAAATGCTGAAAGATACAAGTTTTGGAAGAACATATGCTGCCATCCAAGCGGTGTCTTTTTCAGGGATATCCCTGCTTATTTCAGCAATACAATGCCAAGCCACACTCTGCACACATTATACCAGCGTGGCTTCATAGAAAAAGAGTGTGGGTACTAGGCTGGCCTGCCTGCAGTCCAGACTTGTCTATTGAAAATGCGTGGCGCATTATGAAGCGGAAAAATATGACAACGGAAACCCCGGACTGCCGAGCAACCGAGGCACATAAAGCAAGAATGGGAGAGAATTCCACTTAAAGTTTAAACGATTAGTGTCCTCAGTTCCAAAATGCTTATTGAGTGTGGTTTAAAGGAAAGGTGATGTAACAGTGGTAAAAAAAATGCCCCTGTCCCAGCTTTTTTGAAATGCGTTGCAGGCATCAACTTCAAAATTTCACGGCCGAGTCAGCTAGGATAAAAAGGTGAACCCAGAAGCAGAGGAGATCCAAGAGAGTTGAAGGCAGGGCGAGACTTAAAATCCTGGAACGGGGATCTTGCAAATTCTAGAATGGGGAACTTGAGAGGAAGGGTGAGACGTAGATCTGATCTCTCGAATGATAGGGATCGTAGGAGTCTTAGGAACTTGTGGGGAAATGTTCTAAGGAGAGGGATTTGGGCAACATGTGGAATCCAGGAGAGCGAAAGCACTTAAACAGGCAGACAATTTGGCGAAGACTGGAGCTCCTGCAGGTTCTTTAGTGGTTGGAGTGTCTAGAGCAGATAGAATGCAGGTGTGAAGGGGAAGCTCTCCAGTCTCCGCACAGAACTTCTTGGAAGCCTGCTCTGCTCCACCTAAAACCTCAGCACTATAGCCGGCAATCATGACACAAAATGAGTGATTATTTGTAAAAAAAACATGAAAGCTTAATAAATTTGAACATCAAATATCTTGTCTTTGTAGTGTATTCAACTGAATATTGGTTGGAAATGATTTGCAAATCATTGCTTTTATTTATTTATTTATCCAAACTTCATTGCAATTGGGGTTTGTAAATGTAATAAAAAAGTTAAATTGTCCATTGTATTTGACACTTAAGCTCCATTCCAAAAATGTCTATATGGCAGCCTTTGGACACAACTGTGATTTATGTGATATATACAAGTAAGCAAGTATATTTATAAAAAGAGATTTTTGACTTTCACTCACTCATTCAAATGTTTTATTTGAATGAGTGAGTGATTCACTAATTTTTGCCAAAAAGTGAATAAATAAAACAAGTCATGTGTTATAAAATAACATCAACAATCATTGCCAGTTTTTATTGCTACAACCATTGGAATAAATACAGAGTGTAAACTCCGTAATTACACATTTTGTACTTTATTTAATAATGTTACAGGTTGATATGACCCAAAAAGAAGCAAATGCTCCCAAAGTGAACATGACAGATTGTTTTCTATCATATAAATTCTGATTACTTCACAAGATAAATCCAGGTGTGTGTATACGTGTGTGCGTGTGTGTGTGTGTGGTTACTGTGATCCTCCCAAATTATGGTGGAGGCTTTGACATCACAGGGGGGGGGGGGCTTCACAATGGTGGCTTGAAGAGGGGTGGGTTTGCAAAAGGATCTATATATGTAAATCCAGAAGTCTTCCAGCAACGTCCAACCAAAGGGAACGCAGTCATATGAAAGGGTGTTGAGCATTAGAGACCACCCCCGTTTACGGGGCATCCGTGACCTCCAATGGGGGAATTTAGTCGAATGATTAAATGTGAAATCGAGCCCTTTCAAAGTTGAGCTGCTCTGTCCAGGAGAGAGACACTGAGATGGAAAAATTTAACAAAAAGAGGGTATAAATAACAAATGTTTCAGTCAGGACTCTGATAGGAGGATCTGCAGGCTCTGATCTGGTCTCCTCTTTATCTGCTTCATCCTGGCACTCAGTGAGGAGACTCCGCACTGTTCTTGTGGCCAAATATCCCACAAGGAAACCCAGGCTGAGGATGGGCATGTTGCTTTGTCTCACAAGCTATTATTTATCAGCAACATACAATCTTCCTTTCCCCCACTTAACAACCCCACAGCGCAGACTGACGGCTCAATTTGTCTGTCAAGATTAGTTTTCTGGCTCATGACAAAGAGTTACAGATAACGTTTAAGGACATTCAGAACATTCAGGATAAGTGATGGTTTTACAGGAACATGTTCCGATACCCGCTGAGTCTTTTCATGTTGAGTGAAGATGAAGTCATCATCTTGTGGCCACATCCCAGATGCTACAGTCTCATCACAGAGGTTGAGGCAAGCTTTCATGTCAGTTGGTGAGAAACTGCTGCGGTTCAGTTTCTAATGAGTTTCACAGCACTAGACTGTTGGCCAATGAGGATAGCCCACACCGTGGCCGAATAGCTGGCAGGGAAACAAAGACTCATAGTTTGTCAAAACAAAAAAACCTACACCTAGAAATACCCTAACAATCTGCACCACAAGACCCAATCTGTTTGCTATTTTTGGAACTTCTTGCCTACCTGCACAGTAGATGACATAAATGTCAAAACAGTGCAAGGAAAAACACCGACTGTGCACTTCAGTTCAAAAATTACATCACTCCAGACTTCCTTAGTGCAGGACAAGTGAGTGTTTTCTAACCCCATGTCACGATGCTGGCCCTGGCTGTTGGGCTTTAGATACGGGAGGGCACAGTGTGTGTGTGTACGTGAAGATGTCATGCATTTCCAGATGTGCCAGCAGAGACCATGGATGCATAATAGAATGGCTGCACCATCAGAGGAGGCACCTGCACTACTTTCTAAGAAATGTCACTTAGCGTCACATGATGCTATAAATCATTCGACATCGTGATCAGTCTTCTGCAGCTTCCATATAGCAATAGATTTTTATATCGAGCATTCGATTGAGCTTTTGACTGTTATCTACTCTTAAGCTCCTCTGGACATGCAGAAGGTTATCAGAAAAAAATAGAAGGAGATTACATGTTGAGACCTTCAAAAAAGGTACATCACCTTCTTTCTCAATATTTACAAGGGAAAGTCTTTTGGTCCTTTGAGGAACATGATGCTTGCAAATACAGTTTAAAAAAAAAAAAGGCAAATGATTCCATTAACCACATTGAGCTTAGACAATGGAAAATGTTTCTGGCAAGACCTATGATCTAATACGTTCAACCCATGCAGATTTAAGCTCTGCGCTTGTGGTGCATTTATGTGCTGTACTTCTGTTATTTTGAGTATTTAAGGGTACAAGGTTGGAACCGTTATTTCTCATGGGGAGTTTTTAAAAATGAGAACTGGCTGTAAACGGTCGAAACTGACGTGGAGCCTGCTTGGCAGAGGTTGATTTCTGGGTCATGTGACCTTGCAGGAAGGTGGGATTACACTACATCAGAACAAAGCTTCCCCTTCACAGCATGGGTGGTGCCACCCTCCCATCAGATTGCTTCCCCCTTTGAACATCAGACACCCTCAAACAACACATCTGAGCAGAGTGCTTTGGATTTACCAAGGTAATGCCCCAAAATATCCATTGAAAACATGATTACACTTGATTATCCTTTCTGTCTTTGTGTGTGTGTGTGTGTGTGTGTGTGTTTGTACTTGATTGCAGTGTGTCCTGAAATAAAGGTTTTAAAATACATATCTTTTATCTGTTTTCCTATTTTTTTGTACACAATAATTTCAACACAGCGCGAGTCTGCATTTTAAGAGCGCGCCAGCTTTTACCATGCCTGCCGTCTAACCAGGGGTGGGGCTCAGCATCTCACACACACGCGCAAGCACACGTACGCACACACTGAAAGCCATGCTCACTCTCACATGTACAAACACACGCACAGAAAAGCAGATGAGAAACATGAAGACACCGTTGTATAACTCAGCATATTACCCTGTGAGCAATAAAAGCTCCCCAACAGTGGTAATCCACCTAAATCCAAAGGACAGATGTGAACTCCTGGATGGACTGAAAACACAAGAGCGGCCGTTGTAGATAAATTTGAGTTTACGGATTAGTATTTCAGAGTCACCCACCAGCTGGTCTTTAGTTTATACTGAGAACTTCGAGAACGTCCACCTCTGCCAGCACAAAACCAGAACTACAGCGAAGTGGCACACTTGTATGGGCCATGCAAGTCTAAAACACAAGTCCCTATTTGAATATCCTGGTATCTGCTCACGGCCTATTCCAGGACGGGTGCAGGCTTTTCAATTTCCTGTATTGGGAAGTTCCCTCCATTAAAACCCGATGACAGTACAATGTTGTTCCATACTGCGATTATGTCATGGTGGGATTCCCTATCGAACACACCAAGCCAGGGCAAGGAAAAGGTGCAAGATGTAGATGTGCCCAGTACTCTTACACACATGTACACAATCACACACACCAGCACTCTCACACACACACGTTTTATTACAACTGGTTGTTTAGATTTATCCAGGAAATAAAGTGAGCTGCAAGCAAAACAATACTTTAAATATCTTAATAGAAGAAATCAGAGTTAAGTCATTCAAAATCAGAGGAAAGAAAACCAATGATGTATAAAATTAGCACGTATTTCTATTTTAATTTAAAAAAAATAATTTTCCACCTTTTTTTATGACCCATTTTGAAATTATTTTTTTGAGAAACTCCTGCAGATGACAGATTGAAGCGGTGTCTGCGGTCCAAGCCCGTCCGGGCCCGAGCATCACGGACACGGCAAGAACGGATGCCCAGTTTCCGGTACGAGCATCGCCCCGTTTAAACGGAGAGTACGTCGTTGCAACAAACGTTGTCCAGATCTAGTCTTGTTTTTGTTTATGATTCACCGGAGAAATACCGGGTCCTTCCAGCATGCGGCTGCCGGTTTGAAACGCACACATGACGTGCACGCCCGTGAGTAGAGCATCCCTCCAGCCGATTTCGGAACACGTACCGTTCACCGGCGAAGACAGTCCGTCCGCATCCGCCACGCTGAACACGCCGAGCCGATTTCTCGCCCCCCACCCCCCCGCGTCTGTCGTTCGTCTCCGTCAGGTGAACGGACGCGGGGACGCGCTTCGTGCTCGCGTCTTATCGACGGACGCGCGCTTGACGTCCACATCCCCAGCAAGGAGGTCATGTGTTCTGCATGGGGCCGCGCAGTGACCGATTACCGGAAACATATTCGCAATTTAGTTGGAGGATTCAAAATGGTTTAAAAACATAAAATTTCGCATAATTATTTTGGAATACAGTATTAATAATAATAAATTAACAAAGACTCAATCATTTCAGTTAGGCTTCACATGTGTCTTGATGAGAATATTAGAATATAGATATTTCATATACAAATGGTTGTGATCTGGACCCTTAAATTTACTAAATCATCGTTATATTAAGAAATATGTTGGTTTTTATGGTGCATTTTTACCGGAATTAATTAAGCACAGCATCACTAATCTGACTTTCAGATTATAATCTTGATCTTTTCCCCAACACAGGCATGCATATACTTGAAATATAATTCGTCTTAATACAAAATATAAGACTTTTTTTCAACGGGATGATTTCAATTCAGGATTTTTCAAACCTCGGAGAGATGGTACATCAGTGCACTGTTTCATACAGCCTGTGCACAGAAAACCTAAAAATTCACTCTGAATATAAAATCTTCAGAGTACATAGCAATTGATAGAAAACTTCTAAAGCACTGCAAAAGATGTTAATGTAAAATATATTTGAATCTATTTTATTTTATTAAAGGGAAAGAAAAAGGTGATGTTTTGGAATAACTCATGAGCTTATTTTCAGAGGGACTTCGAAAATACTATTTACTGGAATAAACTAATTTCGGTGGTGGTGGTGGTGGTGGTTGGAAGGTCCCCAAATCAGAATGGCTGCGAAAGCTTAAAATCGAGGCGCTTTTGAGGAGACATTTTCCGACTGAACAACATCCAGAAGTATCTACACCTTCTCACCATTGACATCTGAAAATAAATGGACAACTGGATACTCAAGCAACCAAAGTTTAATATGGCAAAATGGAACACAAAGTGGAAAACTTAGCCGTGATCACAAAACTTATTCTTGTCAGTCATTAATGATCTTTTATACACTCTTTTACAAAATACATTTGTAAAATTCCTATGAATTTTGAGAGCACCCTGTGTGTTATATATATAAATATATTTACACACACACACACACACATTTCGTTATCCTTAATTAATGCAATACAAAAATTAACATCTCCATGCATCACATTTAAACTGTTGTTTTATATACAGACAACTAACTAAGGAGCAGATGCAGACTGATGATGGGTCAATACAACACTTTCTGTAATATATCAGTGGGGGAATATGCTGGAAATTCTGAACCAGAAACATTGTAAATCCAAAAGGTCTGATAGCTCTGTCAGGTCTTCATTCACAGCTGGGCAGATATTCTTTAGACATCTAATGAAAGTTTTGATGTCAATATCAGGACCTATAATGTATTTGATTTAGATATTGTGTTGATTCAAGTTTTTTTCTCAACAAATCAAAACTAAAACACCCAAATCATAACATAACATAAAAAAAGAAAAACTCAGCTTTGGTTGGGCTCTAATTTCAGAGTGGAGACTTGAAGCCCAAATACAAACACTGCATATACAAATATATGAAAAAAGCAGATGGAAGAAAGTTAGATATTTTTGTGACATTGTGACTTGCAAACACTGATGCAAATGTAGCTTCCAATCCATTAAGACAGTGATTGTTTTCACTTTATTTCCAAAGCCACCCGGCCTTACAGACCTGGTTCATTCTTTGAACCTCATTGTTTCTGGTTGAGTTATCGGTCTCGAACAGTTGCAACTAGTTATACTGCCATAAGCTTACTCTACTGAGGGATATCCCCCTCTCCCACTCATCCTATCTTGTCCATGATCAATGTATGATAGTAACTTAATTTCTTCTCCCGAACCCTTGGGCTCTCATTTCTCAGGTTCCCGTGGGACGTGGCTTGATCTACTACAATGGTCTTCCTAGGCCTCCACCATTGTTCTTTCTTTCATGAATATTAATGAAAGCTATTCCGAAGAGAAGTTTTATGGATGTAGTGAGAGAAGATATGAGATGAGAAGATACAGAGAACAGGGTTAGATGGAGAAGGTTGATTCGCTGTGGTAACCCCTGAAAGGGAAAAGCCGAAAGGAAAAGGACCATCTAGCTGTCAGCGCTACTGGAAATAACAGTAATTGATCTTTCTTTTGCCGGTCCCGCCTAACCCTCGTACCCCCTCGTCTGTATCGAACTTCTGCTTTCTGTCCCTTTCTCTCTCTTTTTTTCACCTTAACTGGTCCAGATAGAAGGCCGCCCACAATTAGCTTGGATCTGTCCAAGTTTCTGCCCAGTAAAAGGTTTTTTTCTTACCGCTTTCGCTAAGTGCTTGCTTATGGGGGAATGTTGGGTTTCTGGAAATCACTTAAAGGGTGTGGTCCAGACCTGCTCTACATGTGAAGTGTCATGAAACAACTCAGTTGTGATTCAGCCACATATAAATAAAATCCGACTTGACATTGAGCGGTAAAAACATCGACGACAAACAAGTGACAGACCAAGAAAGATGCTTGAGGTAATTCCCAAACACATACATTGAGTTTGGTATTGCAACTGAAATCATGAGCATTTGGGTTCTTGATAATAAGGTTGTGATATATGAAATATATATCAATATTCAGGAGTCAATCTTTTTATTCATATGTTTTACTCATATGTGTGTATACACTGAATATTTCAAATTTTCCACATGTAACAAATTTCTCATGTATTCTTGCATATTCATTGTAATATTTGTGACAGCTGATGCAAATTTTGAGACAGTTCCATGCTGATTTTTAAAACATTTCAAAGAAATTCCCCTGGATTTTGTTGATTGGTTTTGAACAGATTTCTTTCCAATTTCAGAGTGATTTGTTTTGAAGAATGCACCACATAACAAGCTGAGTTTTCCTACACTTATTGGGTATAAATTCATGAACAGAGGAAAAAGGTCACAATTAAGTCATGTCAATCTCCAGCATTGCAAAAATATATGAGTCACAGTTTCATCCTACAGGGTATATGTCAATAAATACCACCAGTTCTGTTTCATGAGCAAGAAAATAACTGCAATTTTAATTCTAAATGTTTTTCACACACACAAAAAAAACAAAAATCAAACAAACAGAAAGGACAGCAGAGGTTTAGTGGTTTTTCAGTGACTTCCCAAAATATTTATTGTTGATTGATATATAAATATATCTAATTATGAATTTCCCAATTTTGGCATATTTACCTCCATTATCTTCCTATTTCCGAACATGAAGAAACGCTGTTTACATTAAAAAAAGGTTTAGTCAATATTCTGCTTCGAAATGTTAAATGTATAGTTTCCAGCAAAAACTGTTCCCATAGCATGTTGTTTGAAATCATGGAATTCCTTATAAAATGAGGACTAAAGCTAAAGTTTTTTTGGTTTGTTTTACTTGTTTTACATCTGATGTATTCATTTTTATTTTATTTTTTCCAGAAATTAATATTCTGTAGAGAAGAGGTTGTAGGGGAAAGAGATAAAAAGGACATAAAACTGAATACAAATCAGACGAATGTGTTGCTTTTACGCAGAACGAAGCCAGATGCTTCTTTCAATCAGCAGTTTGCCAAAATTCTTGTGAATGTAATGCTGTATTAAAGTTTGTTATCGCAGATAGTCAAAAATCAATATTCTTTCATTTTCAGTACAATCAAGACTCACGGAAGGAAATGGCTGAATTGGCAATCAAATACAAAGATGTGCTTGTTTGTCCAAACACAGAATTCAACCATCACTGGACATACCTAATTAACAATTATTTCAGTGAGGCAACACACATGAATCATCGTGTTTCTAGTTGAGGAAACATCTAGCACGTAGGTGCCCATGAACCCATACACATTTTCAACTACAACTGGTAAACACGGGAATGAGAACAGCAGGATGAGCACCAGTTCACCTCTAAGTCATCACAATTGGTCAGTTTTAATCTGAGGGAAAAACACAATCAAGCTCAGAGAATTTTTGAAGATAGAAGTTTGTCATTTTTGGCTGAGCCCTGAAATACAGTCTGATTGAGAGTCTTAACTCGGCCGTGTCTTTCAAATGACCGGCGGCACAAATAACTTCTAAATATCTATGTTTCATTTTGAAAAAATAATCTCTTTTTTCTAAACTAGGTTCCGTAAATCTCTTTGTACAAGATTGTGAGAGCAACAGCATGTAGGACTGTGGTTGAGTGATTGTGTGAACTCCTGATAACTTTTTGCAGCTCATGGTCATAGAAATAACTGGAGGATGATAATGGTACCCGAGTGATGCATCAGTTTCATTTTTACATCCGAAACATTTTGACAACCATTCTTCTGTAAGTCTTCCTTTTGCTGTCAATCGAGGGCCACATTAGGCCCTTTGCCTGGTCATTACCAGCACACGCTAAGTCAATGGAGAATTATGAATTAAACCTAAATAAAGCATAACTATTTCTTGCTTTTATTTTAAGGCAGCCACCTTCATTCCCCCTGGTGAGCATGCAGAGATACACATGATGGAAAATGAAAAACATTTGAATCATCAAAACCAGGCCACCTTCTCCAAGGCCCTGTGTTCCAGCTAGGACATGCATGTGTCCATTGTAGCTTTTTGCAGTACATATAGTTTCAGCATGAACAACTCAACCAGTCCAGCTGCTTAGCCAATAGGCGTTCTGACATCTTCCTATCCATACCTGCATTGAATTTTCAGCTATTTCAGGAATGGCAGTTCTCCAGGATCTGACCTCGCAAGCTAGCCTTCTGTCCCCATGTACATCAGCAAGTCTTAAGCCAGTATTTACTTGTGTGTCTGTGTGCGTGTGCTTGAATGAGTGTGTGTGTAAAAGATCTGGTAAGTTTACTTGTTGAATCTGCATTCCATGCTTCTTCAGATACTGATGTTTGCTGACAATGGAAGAGCAGTGAATTTCAAGGCTTGTATTCAGACGGCAGGTGGCATCTATATCATTTTGTTTCTAAATTTCCGAATATCAACGACTGCACAACCTGACATTTTAACATTTCTCGACCTCAGTATTTTGTCTAATTCTAATGTCAACCTGATATTTTCTTCCCAGCTCAAATGTTAAGTTCATGCGATCAAAGCCTTTCCAACATTAAATTGATATTTAGTGCAGCTGGTAGTGACTGATAATCCAACAGTATCATGGTGGAAATTATCTCAACTATGACAACAAGACATGTGCCTCAAATGTTGAGCAGTTATGTTTACCGGTTACTTTCTTACTTTGAATTATCACTTATCTTTATCTGGTATATCTCAAGCTCTAGGTTGATAAAAATATTGAAAACGATACATTCTGGTCTCGGGTAATTGATCTGTTTGAGAGAATCAAAGATGGATACAACATAGTACCAGGATGGAGCTCCTACTTTACCACTCGTGAAAAACACATCAGCTGATTTTTGAGATTTTAAAATAAACTCTAATGACCAGTACCTGAGCTGAAATGGTTTAATTACAAAACGAAAAATGCAACTATTTTATTATGATTACCACTTGTTGTTATTAGAGAGGCTATTGTTAAATTAATGTTGTCAACCTCTCTAAACATATTTATCCCTGCTTGACATCTTTGACCTCTGCTGTTAACTGCTTCTTCAGTTTTTCATTACTGTAGTTATACCGGCCGTAATAATAAATACAGCGGTAAGCTTTGTAATCAGTAGCAACAAACATTTCTCATTTTTCCTGTTCTTGTCCACCATGGACATTTATAGCCTTTTGTGTGATGAGAAAAAATTGAATAAATATATTGTTTAAAAAAATAATATTCTCGTCTCATGCCATAATTTACAGCCCTCCCACCATTGCAACCCCACCAGCAGACACTGTGCATATGTACCAAATACTTTCTTGACATTGCAGTGCCAGTGTCATAGAGTAAATGAAAAAAAAGAATGGTTTTAATTAAAGTTCTAAGACTGTGGCCAGATGTGATGTCAGAAAGCAAGAAGTGAGCTCAGCAATGCTCCAAAACAAACACCAGGAAGAGCTAAGAAACCTCTGAGCTCCCTGTTCCATAGTCACACAGGATGAAACCCACTTTACCCTCCTCATCTACGGTGTCCTTTCTGTTTCTTGTTCCTAGCAGGGGTCCGAATGGGCTGGCTGGCCGCTCCATTCTCTAGAGGCCTTGGAGCCATAGGCGGCGAGGTGGGAGAGAAGGGGTCCGGCTCTCCGTATGCACTGGACTTGAAAGGTCCGGCTGGGGAAAACTTCAGAGGACTGAACAAAGGACAAAAAGACGAGATATCGAGGAAAGAGAGATGAAAACAAAGCATTTCTGTAGTGTGTATGCTGATTGGAAAATAATATTTGCTGTTTATTAATGTACACACACACACACACACACACACACACACACACACACACACACACACACACACACACACACACACACACGCACGCACTCACACACACCCTGGTGTCGTGCGCCGTCACCACCCCTCGTTCTCTGTAAGAGATCTGAACAGACACAAAGT
>CAAKHD010008882.1:25800-36716 GCA_901007705.1 Fistularia tabacaria | reverse complement strand
CCCCGGGCAACCCCCCCGGGGGGGGGGGGGGGGGATTCGCACCCCAGCGGTGCAGACAGGCCGAGGCTGACGGTCCATTCTCACCGATTCTCTCGATCCGTGTGATGTCACGGACCTCCGGGACCTTGGTAGTCGCCATCTGTGACGTCGTTGAAAACACAGACGGGACACACACTTAACCCAAACTGAAAAGTGGTGAATAGTTTGCGGATAAGTGGAATCAAGTGCACATCTTAGAAAAGCAGCAAGCTTTTTTTATGCAGCCCCTCCACATCTCCGAGAACTCTTTAGAACCCTGTTAACCCAGACAGATCTCCACGCTCCCAGGACCCATGGCTACTTGTGGTCCCAGCAGTCTGAAAGCAGAGCTGGGGCTTTAAACAAAAAAAAACAAAAAACACTATAGTTTGTTCTTGGCTAGCCCCAAGCCAAGCTAACATAGGCTTACTCTGTTGAGGGATATCCCATGAGGCACCGGTCTCACCCCTCTCTCTCTTCCTATCCTGAACATCCCTTCATCAATGCATGATAGTAACATCCTATCTTCTCCCGAGAACCGTGGGCTCCTTCATTTCACAGGTTCTCAGGTGGTGGGGCTTCATCTACTGCAGCGTCTCGCAAGACTTCCAACATTATTTGTTAACCGAATATCAATGCTTTTATTATATCTGTATATGTCAGCTATTAGCATTAAACTGTTAGCCCTACTGTTACTATTAGAAGGAGAGCATTTGAGCCTGTCCCTCACATCTCTATCATACTCTTGCCTTCCGTCTCTGTCTGTCTCTACTCTGACCGGTCGAGGCAGAAGGCCGCCCGCATTGAGCCGGTATCTGAGTGAGGTTTCTGTTTCCTCGCCACTGTCGCCAAGTGCTTGCAGATCATCTCAAAGAGTGCGGTCCAGACTCTTCAATTCCACGCTTTCCAGCTCTGCATGGAAAGTGTCATCACACTTGTGATTCTACGCCATACAAATAACACCTTGACTCGATTTTTACACGCCATACCTTATACTTTTAACACAAACTCCTGCGGAGAAGCAACAGAACTGAGCTGTTACCGTCTGGAAACACGTTTAGGGTCGAGTTGGTGTTTCGATCGTCCACAGTTCTCCTCCAGCGCCCTCACAGCGCAGAGTTACCCGTTTGCCAGCAGAGTCCACAGAGACTCCAGGCGTCGTCTGGACCGAGTAGTTGTCATAGTGACAGTCGCAAGCGCATGTCACAACACAAGTCAGCTAGCGTTAGCATTCGTGCGGTCGCGTTTCCTTGCTAATTGCTAACTTACTTACAAAACAATCGTGTTACTTGTCGTCTCGACATAACTTTAAGTGAAACAGAATATCATAGATGACGAGTTGCGTCTTCTCCTTAACGCCGGTGCGCCGGCGACATTATCGATGCTAAGGCGGGACAGCGCTAAGCTAGCGGCGAGGCTCACACTCACGTTAGCCTCATTCATCGGGGTTTTCCGTTCCGAAGAGCGCTTAACGCTTAACGAGGGTTAGCGGGCAGAAGATTAGCGATACACTAACGCTAGACAGTCAAACTCAGGGATGGGAGGGAATAAAAGGCGTTAATTGGTTGTTTTTTTGGCTCACCTGTGCAGCCACACTTGACCAAACGTTGAAAATGCGGCGCTTGTTTCGGCGGTGCGCAGTTTAATGTGTCCGTGGAGAAACAAAACCATAGGCGCGTCGATCTCGTTATGCGGGAACGACTGCCCCCTAGCGGCGGGGCGGGGAACTACAGCCAATGCGGTTCCGGTTGAGGACTTCAGGCAAACAGGGTTCCGTACGACTGCCGGCTCTCGGAGGGAGGAGGTCGATTCTGCGGTCAAAGGAACAGGAAACACACTCCTAATGCAGCAACACATGTTTAAACAACTACACTTTTGCTGTGCTAAACAAGCAATGTTAAGTCAGCATCATAAATAAGAGCTGAAAAGTCGTACATAGACTTTTTGACTTTTCTTCTAATAACAGACCTAATCTTGTCTAAAATGTGGAACAGAAAACCCTGTCACCGTACACTGAGTCCTCGTGTGATGGGAAGCTTGGGTTCGCGTTGGTTGTCCACCCCCCAAGGTGTTTCCAGACTGACAGATAAATACGTGACCTCATGGATGCTGTTGCCGGAGAGACATGATGTCACACAGTGGGAGGCTGGAAAGCAGAGGTGTGATGTCACAACGGAAGGGGGGGAGGCGGCGGGGGACGACAACTCGACACCACGATTCCAGAAAAGTCTGTCCGTGCAAGTCATCCCTAGCTCAGAAACCAGGAACTTTGACCCGGGTTTGACTTGCAACTCTCTGGATGCAAATCACGTTTAAAAAGCAAACACACACACACAACAAACAGAAGAATAAGAAGAAGAAGATGACTTTGAGGGTTCTTCTCACAGAGGAAGCTGCAAGGAGGACACTCAAAGGGGAAGCACACCGTGATGGTGTGGATCTGAAGCTGTGCTCTCTGAGAATCCACCTCACAGGGAGGTTTGCAGGCGACTCCTTGCAATTCACATGTTTCTCCACAAGGGGGCGCACGACGCGGCTGATCGTTCATCTGCATGTCAAACTGAAGACAATTGAATGAAGCGAACAGCTTATTTTTTCCTGAAATATCTTTATTCAATGTGTAATATTAATTGATATAGTTTTTTTTTTCAGATAAAGCATTAATCTTCAAATTTTCAACTGATATATTTCATGGAGTTATAGATTCTAGGGGTTATTTTTACACGTTCCTGTTATTTTTAGCCATTGAAACTGGCACACCTCTGAAGACAAAGTGTAAAAACAGACAATCAAGGCCGTGCCGCCGCGCCGTAGCGGCGAGCCACGTTTCGCAATCAGACACCCTCGAGGCCTCTTAATCCTCCTTCCAATGCACGTCACTAAAGGCTGCGGTCACAAGATTCCACAAGGAGCAGAAGCAGAGAATTCAAGCCTATATGTTCAATCATTCAGTCCTTCATTCTGTACCACTTATCCTGCACTCTGGATCACAGGGGTGTTGGAGCCAATCCCTGCTGTCGTTGGGCCAGAGGCGGGGTTCGCCCTGGACCGGCCGCCAGTCCATCACATAGAGAGACATGCAACCAGGAAGCTTGTCACTCGGCAACGGAAATTTCGGGACTCCTGAAAGGTTACCAGCAGGTGACAGCTGTGTGAATACTACTCACCCGTAATGAGCGCATTACCAACATGGAGGAATTTATTGGTCTATTTATGTCCTTTATGTCCAGGTTTTTGTTAAAAATTTGATTATTGGTAGTTTTCTTTGAATGGAATATCAAGGGGTTCTTTTTAGAAATTGAATTAAATTAGATTAAATTCAAACCCTAATTCTATTCTTAAAAACTGTGCATGGTTTTTCCTTGTGCCCAAAGGTATGATACAGAGCCGACCCGGAGAGATGTGTAGCTATTGTTTTAATCCCGTTACATTTACAACCGTTTTAAATCAAATGCTGTGTTTTTTATTTATTTATTCATTTATTTCTAAACTTCTTTGCAACCCATCCTCAGAGAAAGGATGATACTTCATTGATTCCCAGAGGGGAAATTTGTAGAGCAGAAGACAGAGGACAGGTAGCAGAGACGTTAGCCATAACAATAACAATGAATATAAATAAAAGAGACAATTCTAAATTAATGTATGCAAAATTAATATAAATAATTAATAATCATAAATAACATAAAAATAATTATATTATAATAATAATTGATATAAAAATAAATGACAGAATGACAGAATGCTGTGCATGTAGTTATGTAGCGACATGACGTTTGAATGACATTACTGGCAGAGGAGGTTTCAAGTGAAAGCAGGAAAGTGATGGGATTTAATTTTATTTTAAACATTTAACTAGAATAAGCAAATTATGTTGAAAAGCAAAATAGATAAAATGACAAATAGCCTGCGGTGAAAATAAACATTTTTAACGTGTTTACCTATTTATTTGAGTTAAAATAGATGTAGTTAAAATAGTGACCAGTAAGTGTCGCTGTAATGCAGCAAATACATCCACCGCTTCACTGCTACGTTACCTCCAAATTCACTCACACACACACACACACACACACACACACACACACACACGCACGCACACACACACACGCACGCATGCACGCACACACACGTTACTTGGATTATTTTTTTCTTTGGTTGTTCCAATCCATATTTCAAATGATGATCGGAATTAATTTTCTCAGGCGTCTCTTTGGAACTCAGCCGAGGACAAATAAAGTTTTTTTTCTCGGTGGCTTTTGGATGAACGTGCGTGTGTCCTCTGCGTCGCCGGTGGCAGATGCTCGTCGGGGAAGGATTTATTTTTTTCACGGTGTCGCAGTCAAACGACCCTTTAAATCCGAAAAAGCCTGTAAAACTCCTCCGTCTTGCATCGTCTGCTTCAGCCAATAACAACCAACTTCCATCCTGCACGTCGACCCTTGTCCCTTTGTCCTGCGCCCGGGGGGCCAATCACCGGCCGCATCCTGTTTTGACGATCGCCTAAATGCTCTGACCGAAGACAATGTCGTTCCCCCGCTTGTCGGAAACCACGTACACGATGTCAGGTGGGAGGCTTTCAGGTGCAGCCGCTGCCCGAAACACGCTTTCATCACACGCTTCCGGACACAAAACACCGTAGAACTCAGTTCTAAGAGTTGCCCAGCGCGACTTTGGTTCCAGGAACTAGCCTCCTCCTGCCTTCCCACAGGCAGGGAGGGACCGCGGTAGAGGCCGCTGTGACGCGTACCTTAAGCACGGGAAACAAACCACGAGGAAGAGGAAGGCAACATGGACACTGTGAGGAGCAAAGTGCATTGCGGGACTAATGACCACGGACTATCGGATGGGATGAGGTGTTTTTATCTATCCCCTGTGAAGAAACCCCGTTAGCTATGAGCTAACTCCATACTCATTTTGGACAAAACGCTGAAAAAGCAGGCCAGAGGAGCCTCGAACCTCTTCATCGCTCCATTTCCCGTTGCTTCTTTTGCCCACGTTGTCGGAAGAAAACAGCTGACTGGCGACAGATTTTGAAAATGCCGCTCTTCGAGGTTGGTTGCTCTGCTGCCTGAATGCACCAAGAAACAGACGAGTTCCTGGAAAGGTGCTAGAAACTGCAGCTGACTTTTAGTTCATAAGAAGACGGAGCAGGTGAGAAGGGACGAGCTTGAAGCGTGTGTGTGTGTGTGTGTGTGTGTGTGTGTGTGTGTGTGTCGATTTCGGCCCCCCCCCCCGACGGTGACGAACAGCCACACGTTTCCCTTTGTGTCTTTTATTGGACAAACGTGAGGTGACAGGATGGCTGACAGCGGCGAAAACAAACAGAGTCAACATACAACGGTTTGGAAAAGCGAGCCGCCGGGAGAAGATCAGGTGCAAAGACGAGAGGGGAAGAATGTGACCGAAATCGACAGTCGACGTTTGGTCAGTTTGGGCCAGATTCGAGGTTTCGGACTTCAATCCTGGAAAAAGCGGATGGAAACGTACGACAGGAATCTCCGAGATATAAAATTGAAAATGAAAAGTTTCCTTGTTTTTTTTTTGACTGTAAACAACAAGCTACGGTACCTTCGTGCCCCCCCCCCTTGTGGTGGGGGTCGGGGGGTGGGGGTCAGAGGTCACATGCTGAGAGTTCGCGACGCCCCTGGCAGGCCCGTGTCGGTGAGGGTGACGGGACTTCTCGCCGTTTCTCGTAGAAAACTGTTAACAAAGAGTCTGAGCAGCTTGGAGTTCATTTGCCCAGTTTCTTGCCTGGAAGGCGCCGCAGACCCACCCAGGCGCGATGAGTTCAGGTGAATGGGAACTTCTGCCTTCCGCCCCGACCTTTACTTCTCTCCCTTTCTCTCTCTCTCTCTCTCTTGACTTCCTGTTAACAGCGGGCAAGCAGGCGGGAGCTCTCCGTCCAATCAGGACTCAGGGTTGGGGGTCACATGCCAGAGGAGGACAGTCCCAGTCCGCCGGCCTTGCTCATGCAGGGCAAACCCTGAGCCCCGGATTTGGGGAAGTCGTGCGTCACCACGCGGCCATTTTCGCCGCCGAGGCTGGAGGCGGCGCCCCCGAGTCCCCCCGTGGCGGCGGCGCCTCCCCCGACCGCCATCCCCCCCAGCGTGGAGCTCATCATGGCGGCGTCGATCAGCTCCTGCAGGCCAGAGAACGAGATTTGGGCACTTTTGAAAAAAAAAAAAAAAATTCACCCCCTCCCCCAGTGACTAATGGCGTGGATCGGAGTTAATGTCCCGCTTCCGCCCACGTTCCTCACCGCTCAGTGCCAGGAGACGCAAATAAACCCCAGATCTGTTTATCCGCCCGGCGAGGCTGCAGCCTCCTCGCCGCCCCGAAAAAACACAATTAGGGGGTTTGAAATCATAACCTCTGTTTCTTCTATCGCTTCTATATTTTACCGTGGAAACGGTGGCTTAAAAATAGCTCTTATTGTAGGAGACACTTATTTTCCATTGTGATTGTAGAAATAGGCCGGACATTCATTTCCCTGGATTTTTTTCTTTCTGGGGCTGATGTGGATAAAAAAATAAATAAAAAAATCATATAACATAACAAAATTATCTTATTTGTTCTTTCTGATCGTCATCTCAGTTAATTTATCAGTTATTACATCGTCGGTCTGTAAACCCGCGCACAAAGACACGGATCCTTTTCATTTATTTTTTTCTTTTTTTTCTTTTAAATCCTCCGATGATCAGAGGGCGTCGAATTCACAGATTAAAAAAGAAAAAATGGATAAATATAGATGCACTGCATTTTGGATACACGGCATCCAGGCTCTGTGTGGGGTTTGTATGGGAGGTTGCCGGTTCGATCGCTGCACTGCCCGGAGAATGTCAAGACTTTCCCGTATTGACTCTCTAATTGCTCCCGGTCTTGGCCTTGAGTTTGTGTGTGTGTGTGTGTGTGTGTGTGTGTGTGTGTGTGTGTGTGTGTGTGTGTGTGTGTAATAGCACAAAGCACTCTTAGTGCCACTCAAGTACAAAACGGCCATTTGAGTAAAAGTCCATTGATAAAACGATAAAATTTGTCGGACACGACGCAATGGACACAACAGGAGCACGGATTTGTGTCGCAATGATGAGGAAACATTTTTTTAACGGTGATGCCGCAGCGACATGGCATTTATTTCCTCCTTTTTGTCCCTTTCTTTTTATTTTAAACAAAAAAATAACCAAATTTACCCTGTAAGTTGTATATGTTTATTTAATTATGTTACACATGCATGTTTAGTTGTTATATGGTCATGCTAAGTTATGTTACATTTGCATTTTAGTTATGTATTATGTTCATCTTAAGTTATGTTACGTGTGTGTAAAGTTATGTTACATGTGCATAAATTCTATATTCTGCGCTTGCTAAGCTACATTAATCTGCATGTAAAGTTGTATGTGCATGTTAAGTTAAGATACATGTGCCTTTTAATTATGTTACATGTGCATGTTTGGTTCTATTTCATGTGCATGTGAAGTAATGTTATAATTCCATATGACATTATGTCACGTGTATTTTTAGTGATGTTATATGTGTGTTTTCTTTATGTTGCGTGTGCATGTTAAATCATGTTACATGTCCATGAGTTTTGTATTACGTGCATGTTAAGTTGTGTTACATCTGCACGTCAAATTGTTAAGATAAGATCCATGTGCATTTTAGTTATGTTACATCTGTATGTTAAGTTAGGTTACATGTGTGTATTAACTTATGTTATGTGCATGTTGAATTATCTTACATGCCCATGAGTTATGCATTATGTGCATTTTAAGTTACATTAATCTGCATGTTAAATTGCAAGTTGAATTACATGTGAATGTTAAGCTATCTCACATGTGCATGTTAAGTTCTATTACATGTACATGTCAATTTATGTTACATGTGCATTTTGGTTGACTTAACATTTGCATGTAAAGTTGTGCTTCATGTGCATATTAAGTGATTTTACATGTGCATGTTAAGTTATGCTACGTGTGCATATTAAGTTATTCTTGATGTGCACATTAAGTTATGCTACGTCTGCACGTTATGTATTATGTGCATGTTAAGTAATATCTGCATATTAAGTAAAGCCACATGTGTGAACTCATACAAGCCGTGTGCTGCATAACCAAATAAAACACACAGACCCTCGTTGTAATTTATTCTGTGTCAGATGAAAAGCCCCTAAATGAGTTTTGCTTTTTTCAACAAATATTAAACTTGTTATCAATGCATTATTAACATTTGCAGTCCGACTGACCTTCATCCTCCGGGACTCGATGCGGGACTTGTAGCAGAACTCCACCAGCGCGACCAGCATGGCAAGTCCAAGCCCGCCGATCAGGATGTAGAAGACGCCGGCCACGTTGCTCAGACTGAGCGCGCTCGTCTTGTCCTGTCGGGGTGGTGGCGGTGGTGGTGGGGGGTCACAGGCGACCAATCAGAGCGCAGACCATTGGTGACATCGCCGACAAAACACCGCGAACGCGACAATCTCCTATCTATCTGACTGAGAGCTCACAGGATGTGATACACAGGCAACTGCCTGTGATGGCTTAACAAATCCATAAAAAAAAGAAAAGCTCTTTTACTTTTAATTCTGCTTTAAAAAAATATAAATTATACAATTTATTATTATTATTATTTATTATCTGTTGCCCTGATTACAGAGATGATAAGGAAGGGAACGTACGTGATATCACACTCGCGGCGCGTTAGCATTAGCATTAGCTTCATAGAAAACACATTCACAGCACAGCCGTCACTGAAATGGGCCCGCGGTTGGATGTCCTGCTTTATTTGCCACACACACCCACACACACATACCCCCCCCCCCACACACACACAGACACACACTCCTGTTTAATATTATTTATCCCTGAGCATGCAGGGTCATGCAAAGACCCCCCGACCCCAGCCATCGGCCAACTATCGGAACCCCAAAATCCGCTGTTCGGAGTTGTTTACGTTGTGCAAGGGCGTGAAGGGGCGGAGGCTGTGTGTGTCGGTGTGTGTGTGTGTGTGTTTGTGTATATGTGTGTGTGTTTGGGGTCTTCCGTCACATGCATTAGGTGTGACATCATGCATCACCAGTCCCTTAACCAGTGAAGCAGGTGTGGACGGTCTTCCTCTCCAAACTGCCATCTTCCTGGCGTTCTTCAATCGGGCTTTTCAGTCGTAAAAGTTTTGTTTTACTTTCACTTATTCGGTCCTTGTAAAGTAGCGCTTAAATACGAAGGACTCCTCTAACATACACTGTATATGTTTTTTTAAAATATTTTTTTTCTTATTAGATCATTTAGAAGTGTCGCTTTGAGTGAATGAATTCAACACTTTTTATTCATGTGAAAATTTTCCTAAATGGTGAATAGATTTCTAATCTATGGATGTTCCAAGGACATCGTTGAGTGTTCGCGGTAATATTTTTAGTGTATTTTTGCGTCTGGAAACATCTCAGTCGCATTGAGTTTCGAATACTAATTAGAATCAAATCACAAAATGGAGCTCATTAAACATTAACAAACCTAAAAACAACGTAACGACAAATTTACTGACGAATAATTGTATTTGTTTTTTTGTTTTTTTTTAGGTTGGAGTGACTGAACACGACCGTCTTCGGTCGTGGATGACAGATTGGAGACAAAAACACTGTGTGCGTGCATGTGTGTGTGTGTGTGTGTGTGTGTGTGTGTGTGTGTGTGTGACAGCGGAAGGGGCGAAAATTTTGAAATCTGACTTTTTGCATCGGAGGTGTGCGGAACCATATCGCCGGCGTGAGCCGATGTAAAATGTCAGATTGCGCATCTGTCCGTCCGACCCCCGGGAGGTTCTGGAGAAAAAAAACAAAACGCTCTTTTCTCCGAGAAGAAGTTTTGAAGTCTCCTTTCTTCAGGTTTCTCAGCACCTCGGAGGGCCGGCCGGGGAAACACTCTGAAACACAAAGGTCTCCACTCCGCATTCCCACCTGGATTGCGAATTTTGCGACGGGTCACGCGATGCTGAGTCCAACATAAAGAACTCCATTCGGAAAAAGGCAAATTTTAAAGGCTTTAGCCTGTTGTCCAGTGGATCCGAAGCCACGACCGCCATTGTTCGTAACGTCCTGTTCGTGATGACATCAGAACACGTTGACGACATCACACACTGAGACTCGACGGCGTAGGCGCTCTTTGTCAACATGTGGTTAACAGGTAAAAGTCTTAATCCAAGTTTTAGTTAACAGGAAAACAAACCTGATCGGGTCAACGACGCAATCAACTAAATCAAAACCGGTCATTGGGTCATTTCCATTTTTTCCTGTTAAAAAAAAAACGCTTGACGAAGCTACAGCCAGCCCGTAGTGAGCACGGGGTGAGAGGGTTAAACATCCCCAAATTATTCGTTAGACGAAGCGGAGACCCTGCACGGAAACGCTGCCATGTTGGGTTGGGGATGTCCCACGACGACGTGCTGAACGGGCTAATCCCGACACCGAGCTAGCGCGGTGGATGTCCGCAGTGCCCGAGCAGAGACCTTTGGTTTTCGGAGCGTCCTGCTGGTGTCTGGCAACCAGGGGTGGGGGTGAGGGGTTGGGTGGGGGGTTGATGTAAACCAACACACGACTTCTCCACGACCTCCAGCACTGACCTTTCTGCCGGAGTCCTTGTGTCCACACTCCCCCTTGTCATACCACCACTTGTTTTTCAACTTGTCTAAGACGGCTTGTTCATTGAGCTTCAGAACGGCTAGGTTTACTGGGATTCTTCGGGAGTAGGGGTGGGGGAGGGGGGGTGGGGGGTGGCGGGGGAAGGGAAGGGGGGGGTTGGAAATAACATAAATAACATTATGCACCTTCATGTTATCTTATGTTATTGATCATTTGCCGTTGTCGGATAAAAAAAAAAAAAAACAACAAAAAAAAGTTGCGCCGTAAATGTGGAAAA
>CAAKHD010008882.1:3684-23229 GCA_901007705.1 Fistularia tabacaria | reverse complement strand
CTCCCGCCGGGGCTATGGGTGTTTTAAGGGCGGTAAAGTGGAACGGGTGGGCCTGAAAGGGGTTGCAGGCAACTTAAAACAAAAATTGCCCCCCCTTTAGTCTCTTAAAAAAAAAAAAAAAAAAAAAAGCCGAATGACTTTGTGTTTTCCGCCCGCAGATCCTCCGTGCCGAGAGGACCAGGACGACAAAGCGAAAAAAAAGGGGAAATAAACTAAGCCGATCTCTAATCTGATCTCCGGGGGGGATGTCCTTCCTCTGTCTTTAGGTCGCCACGCAAAGCGTCAATTCGAGGGCCGACAGAAAAGAGAACGCCGCGTTCTCCTCACTGGGTCTGGAACAGAGACGAGGTGGGGGATGGTGAGGGGAGGGGCTTGTCTCTATCAGCTGCTGCTGTCAGGTAACGATCACGCCGACGCATAAAACGTGGAGCTCTCTGACGGATTACGGTCGGAACCTCGGACCCCGGCCTGGACGTTCCTGACGTGGACGGCGTAGTTTGAAAAGGAAACTTCCCTTGCTCCAGCGAGCTCTCAAGTTGATGCGACTGGTCCATGTGAGGCCCCGATTAAGCGACAACGTTTTTGGGTGAAGGCGCAAAACTTTCAGCCGTCCCTTGCCCACGGCGCACTTGGGGTTTATCGTCCCGTTGATGGACACTTCGACGAGCACACAGGAAGAGCCAGGGATCGAACTGCCAACCTTGCGCTCGAAGGGACGCTCCGCTCACCAACGGAGCCACAGACTTTGAAAACGGGCAAGCGCGCAAGGGTCGCAGTCAGTTACCATGCACGGGTCGATTGACCACAACAATGACCAACAGAGTACTCCAGACTACTCTAGAGTACTCAACAGTACTCTACACTACTCCAGAGTACTTCAGACTACTTAAAAGTACTCCAGAGGAGTCCAGACAACCTTGTAGTTCAGGGTCAATAAAGCAGTGACTTCAGCTCACAAAGCCTTTGTTGGTCGCCCTTGTTATTGTTTACGCACGCTGTAGTACCCATGTTTGTTATTGTGCTGAGACAGGAAGTGCCTCTGTGCACGTGCGTGTTTTAGTCCATCTCAACATCACATCGCCACCTACTGGTCTGGCATGTGTACTACAGCTTGCTCGCATGCTCGGAGATGGTTTCCAAAACGTTGTCGTGTCAACGGGGCCTCAACACATCCTTGCTTCCTTCCCGTGAACCACTTCTGGAAACTCGGCTCACTCGTCCGTGCTGCGCTCTAAGTCCTTGAGAGTTACGTGAGCTTCGGTGAGATGGTCTCATGGAGGTTGTTGGGTGGTTACCTAGTCGGCACAGGTGAAAACCTTATCGGGTGTACCGCGGTTTCTGCTATTCCTGAGTGTCTAAGTGTTTCCATGTGGCCACAGGGTGTTTTCTAGTTAGCGGCAGGTTGGATTCTAAGTTGGTTTCGGGATGTCGGGCGGCTGACTGCCGGTGGGTTGTCACAGCTCAGGGCGATCAATCGGAGGTATTGAGACGGCGTCTCCCACTGTTCCGAGAGTGGTTGCTAGGGTGTTGCTAGGTACTTAAATAGGTCACTATGGCATTATTTCGGGGATATTTCTGGGTGCGATTAGACGTACTGTAACTGTATGCTTGTGAATTTATTCACATTGTCATTAGCCCTCATTTCAGGAGTAACATGCTGGCTGTGTGACTGAGAGGCTGAGCGCACTGAGTGGGAATGCAAAAGTTTTACCTGGCAGCAGCAGCAACGCTCATTCACACAGACAGGAAGACGGACACGAGGACAGATGGACGTGAGAGACAGACGGGCAGGTTTCGGCAGTCAGACAGGCAGAGCGGAGGAACGACGACTAACAGGAAGACACGGGGACGGACGGGCACATGTTGACAAAGACAAACAGAGGAGAGAGAGAGAGAGCGAGACAGAGAGAGACAAGGCAGACAGGGAGACAGATTAAGAGGCTGACGGATGGACGGACAAACGGACAGACAGTCAACAGACCGGCTCACGTCTACGGGTAAGAAGAGTGGCGGCGCTCAATCAGCCAGCGACTCTGCAATGACAACCAAGGCATCGGTTCCAGCGCCAGGCTGGTGTTCCAACTCGCGCATCCCTCCGTGGAGAGATGGTTTCATGCAAGTTGCGGGACAATAGTAACATCTCAATCAGCAAGGGGAAAATGTTTTCAAGTTATTCATTGATTGAGTCAATCGGTGATTCGAAGTCAGTAACCAGGATTTGGAGGGAGCCGGATGGTGTTGCTGTTCAGAGTCGGTGGCTGCAGGCGAGCTGGTGTCTCTTTGGAATAGATACGGGCAAAAAAAAAAAGGAACACGCGGCGGCGTGGACACCTACCTCAGCGGCGAGCCTTTGGGCGTCGCCACGCCATAACCTTTGGAGTCCAGGTTTCCGCCCACCTTCATGGTGTCGCACGGCTTCCTCTGCTCGATGTACTCGTTCATGGACGACTCCAGCAAGTAGGCATACTTCCCCTTTGACTTCCTGACCCGCCCCACGCCTTCGTTGGTGTTCTTCACGAACACCGTCGGGTCGGCGCTCCGCATGTACGACCACATTTTCTCGAAAACGGCGATCTTGGACCGCTGAGGGCAAAAATTACACAGGATAATTAATTGTCTGCACTCTTTTTTTGGATTGTTTTTTGCACCCAAGTACATCTTCTCTCCCATCGTAATAATATAAGTAATGATGCTAATAGTCGAGGGGGTTCCTGACCCTGAAGAAATCCTTGGTGGAGCCTCCGTCCAGCGTCCCGTAGGCGATCTCTGTCTGCTTGGCAAGGTCCTCCGCGCTCTCTATCGGGGACACCATCCGCTCCACGGTGAGGAACGCCGCCAGGTTGGCCGTGTAGGACGAGATGATGATGAGGGTGAAAAACCACCACACTCCTCCCACGATTCGCCCTGACAGAGACCTGGGGGTTCAACGAGCAACACAAACAGTAACATTTGATTTCATTGGTGATTTCTCTGGGTGCCTTTGGGCGGCCAAGGTCCTCCTGAGGACGATTCATTTAGTCTAACCAACAAATAATTGTGTTTTATTTGTTTTTGTAGCACTGCACTGACACACACTGGTGATGTGCGGGTCATGAATGAACCGTTCAAATGACTTATGTTTGCTCAGCTCCATTGATTGGTTCACCCTGCTACCACTAGCTAGCTAACTGCAAACAAGAGACTTCGACGTCAGGTTACTCTTTTACCACAGCTGTTCTGACTGCATAATTAACTCACTCCTGCAACTGCTAGCTTGCTAACTGTGATTAAGAGACTTGAAAATCTGTCGCTATTTTGCGACTGCTATTCTAACAGCATTTGTTTATAAACTGTATTTACATACGTCTATATGTCCCCCTTTCCCTCCCTGCTCTGAGAAGTGAATGACTAATGACTCAGTAGCTCAGAGTAGCACTACCAACTCTTGAAGCGAATGGCTCACTCAGTACCTCAATGAACAGATCCCTTAGTAGCTCAGAGGAGCTCTACCCACTCACAGAATATCTTTCTGTTTGTTATTGTTTTGCATTGCACTGACAGAAACGGTTCACTAGTGATGTCCAAGCTGTGAACGAACCGTTGAAAAGTCAAGAGTCATTTTACTGATTCATGAATCATGATTCCTCATCTTCGTTAACTCGTTCACTAACTCCACCCTGCTACCGCTAGCTTGTTAACTGCAAATACGAGACTGGTCAACATGTCACTGTTGTACAACGGCTATTCTGACTGTCTAAATGCATTTATGCATATATACACATATATATATATCGTACATATGCTCCCCTTTCCCTAACTGCTATGAGCAGTGAAAGATGAGAATCACCCAATCGTGAAACTAACAAGAATCCCCGAGTATCTTAGAGTAGCCGTTCCCACTCGCAAAATGAACGACACACACAGTAACTCAATGAGCAAAATCCCTAAGTGACTAATCTCGGAGAGATTTTTACGCACACTCTGGGCGAGCAACTCAAATGACTCGAAAACACGATTCTCAATGGCGAGTGACCCATGTAAACTCGATTTCTTCTTGAATCCACGATCACCAAGACCTGCTCCTGCAGCCCAAATGAAGTTGAGCAAGTGGCATCACATGCCATCTAGGTTATCAATAGATTTTTGAAAATGAATATTTATTGATTACTGATGTAAAAATGTTATTTTTATGTAGCAAGTGATGCAGCTTTTGTCAAAATAGCAATGGTGACACATTTCTAAATGTTACCGAAGCGCCCAGCTGTACTTCCGCTGTAAACATCAGCATCAGCTGGAACAGTGGCGATGGACGTGTGCAGCTGTCGGAGATGAAACGTGGAACTGATGGATCAGCTGGAAATTAGTGTTTAGCTTTTTGGGTTGCAGCCATCGCACCTGCTCCGACCGACCAGCGTGAAACATCATCCATCATAAGTGTCTTCTTACAAACACACCGAGTCCCAGGAGGACTTTGAAACCGTAACACCAAGTCAGAACGGTGTGAGGCCGGATGGATGGTGGCGAACGGGACCTGGGTGAGATGTCACAACCCTGCTGCATGAAGGCGCCCAGCGAGAACCACAGGGAGTTAAAGATGCCGAAATCATTGGTGTGTTCCGGAGCCTCCTTCTCCTTCTGCTGGCTTTGGTTCTGGTTCTGAGGGAAACCTGGCCAGACAAGCACACAAAACTGAGGAAGCGGTCCAAGTGAAACGAACAACGAGCAGGGGCGAAGGGATACCTGGTGGGTGGACTAGTTCTGATGGGGCCAGGGCTCGTCGGGATGTAGAGGAGGGAGGAGCTTCGTCTTCCTTGTCTGAGTCTTCGCCTTTCCACTCGTATGGACTGAAGCGACTTACCTTGGACAAGCAGACAACGTGTTAGTGAACTAGCTAATCCAATCGGATCGGCCAGTTCAGCAATCACACATGAGCTCAGACACACATGCTAGCACGCAGCTCTTTAATTCGCCCTGAAGATGTAACAAGTATCAAAACTTGCATAAAAGTAGAAAGCAATTTTGATAATACATGGGTTCCATCTGTTGACTCAATACAATTAAAATGCTAACGCTAATGTCCTGATGCAAATATTCACCGCAAGAGCCTGCTGGCCTTGGAATAGTGGCCATCTTGTGAGGATGCTACGGTGTTGGGTACTCATGTGCTCTAGTGACTCCAGACAAAGCAAGCAACACTGTCATTCGAGGATAAAAAGCTCGTCGCGGTCAGTGATCCACAAATATGGCGGCCTCGTCCAAAAATGTGTGACCTAATATTCACATTGTTTACAAACAAGGCTTGAGTGATGTTATAATTTCAAAGGTTTTAGACCGAAGGTTTTAACCTATTATGAAGCCTCCAATTTGAGCCTCACCAGGAAGAGTACGACGCTAACGCCGATGTAGGCAAAGACTATGCACATCCAGATCTCATAGGCCAGCGGGTCAAGGAAGGAGAATACGCCCGGCTTGGACTTGGTGGGTTTCTTGATCATAATGGAGATTCCCAGTGACATGAAAGGTTTGGTGAAGTCGATGACCTGCTCGCGGACCAGCGTGATGGTCAGCGGGGCCACGGCAACGTCCGCTTGCTGCAAAGCCAAAGAGACGGTGTTTTTCCACGTCAGTAAAATGACTCTTGACTTTTCAACGGTTCGTTCAAAAACTTGCACATCACTAGTGAACAGAGTCTGTCAGTGCAGTGCAAAACAAAACAAGAAAACAGAAAAATATTCTGTGAGTGGGTAGAGCTACTCTGAGCTACTGATGGATTAGTCGTTCACTACTCAGAGCAGTGAGGGAGAGGGGGACATATACATATATACGTAAATAAATATGGTATATATACAAATGCAGTTACAATAGCAGTCGCAAAGTAGCAAAAGGTTGTCCAGTCTCTTAATCACAGTCTGCTAGCTAGCAGTTGCAGGAGTGAGTTAATTATGCAGTAAGAACAGCGATGGTATAAAAGCAACCTGTCGTCTCGTCTCTTGTTTGCAGTTAGCTAGCTAGCGGTAGCAACGAATCAATAGAGCTGAGCAATCGTAGCTCATGAGTCAGTAAATGACTTGAGTTTTGGACGGTTCGTTCATGACCCGCACATCACCAGCGAGCAGTGTGTGTCAGTGCAGTGCAACAAAAGACCACGTCTTTCATACGGACGGACAAGAACCTCTGACACGACGGTTCAGACCGCACATTCAGAGATGTTCGGGCTATACGACAAATGGTGTTGGAAAAAAAAAATTCAATATTCGGTTCCAACCGAAATGATTCCAGCGAACAGGAGTCTTTTCTTCGAGCGGCATCGACAACGAAATCTAAACAAGCCGATCGGACCATCTGTCTAAAGCAGACGCCGTGTCTGCTCACTCACCCCGTACACCAGCTCGCCCACCATGCCGTTCCACATCTTGGACACGGGATCCCGGGTGCCGTACTTTCCGTCCCCAACCAGCTGGAGCCTGTAAGTGAAGCCGACGTGTTTGGCGATCTCAGACGCCAGCTCGGCGCAGTAGCCCTCGTACTTGTCGTTGCCTACGAACTGCTCGTGGTTCTTCTTCAGCATCATGTAGGGCGCTTCCTGTCGGGGGAACATTGACACCAACGCTTTCTCACCCCGACACTATGATTTCCAGGACATTTTCGATCTCTCTTTCCCGGGAGACGACAGGGAGCAAAGGAGGCGGCGCTCGGCACTCAGGACGTATCGCTTTTACCAGGATGGTGGTGACGACGTAGGTCCTGTTCTGCAGGCCGTAGAATTCCTCCACGACCGGCTTGTAGACGGCCGTGTTCACGTAGCCTCGCTTCTCATTCCAGTAGCCGATCTGAGGATACAAGTCGCAGACAGACGACCAGACGACCAGATACGACTGTTGAGTAAAGATTTGTGACTACAATAAAAGAAATATGACAAAGCCATTCACAAATGGCTCAGGAGAGCGAATACGCAGCAGACCGAAGAAACCAGACAAACTGGAGAGGAAGGGGCGACACAAGAAGTGGACCGGAACTGAAAGAACCGCTGGAGGGTTCAAAGGAAGTCTTGAGTCTGAAGGGTTTTCAGGTAAACACACCGACAAGTAGACGAGAGGGAGCTCATTACAGTCGGCACCTCCCTGCTGACTCCTCCGCAACTCCTCGGAGGTTCAGACCGACCGGTAAATGTCTCCCGACTGACTCCCTTTCAAAAACAAACAAAATGAAGCTAACGTATGAGAGGCAGCAGCACCTGCCGAGGGCCTGTGTTGCTCAGCTCCATCACTGTCAGGGTGTAGTTGGTCCGGTGACCGCGCTCGTCAAACTGAACGTGCCCCGTCAGGCCCTGCAGCTGCACCTGCGCGCAAGCACACGAGGGCGAAATTAGCCTTTGGTCGTACATTTTTATCTTGGATGCTTTAAGTGGAGGAACTGACCTGTTGGAGAGCTCGCTGGATGTCGATGCCTTGCCCCCAGGGGGCGGGGGGGTTGGCCAGGCACTCTCCGGCGTTGCCGCGGCGGGAGATGTCGATCCGTTGCTGCAGCAGGCTCTTGAACGCCGCCGCCATGACGCTCACGCCGTCGTACGTCAGAGCTCCCGTGTACTGAGGGAGCGGGAGAACGTGAACTCTCACAGAAACACTCCGGTTCCATCGCTTCCAACTTTAAGCAGCTGTATGTGGAACCAAACAGCGCTTTGACTACACTAAAATTGTAATTTGGGGTATTAAAGTCTTTACTTTTTCAAACAGAACACCTATAACTGGGTCAACAACGTGAAAACAAAACACAAAAGGGGGAAGCGACCGCGGGTTATCGACGGATACCCAGCATGCTCAGCTCCTTCACTGCCTGCGCTGGATTCTTGTCTTACAAGCGAGAAGCAGCTGTCAAACAGGCCAGGAGGGGCTCTGGCAGCATATAGTTCCTGAAGCACCTGTTCCATTGAAGTGTGTGTGTGTGTGTGTGTGTATAAATGTGTGTACCCGGAGCCTCCTGCGGGCCAGTTTCAGGTCTTTGCTGTCAAAGTCCATCCAGTCCTGGTTGATTTTCTCCATCGCCGGATTCGACCGGTTAACCAGCTGAAAGCCCGTCACATTCGGCGCCAGCTTCTGGAACTCAGTGATGTTCAGGTCCAGGAAGCCCTGGCTCGCACACACACACACACACACACACACACACACACACACACACACACACACACACACACACTGGTTCAAGACCTTATCTTTTCCCACTTGGACTTGCAGTCTCAAGAGGAAGCTCACCAGGTTTGCCAGGATGAAGTGGTAGTTCTTCAGGTTCCTCTTCTGAGCCGCAATCTGTCGGCACAAAGGGATTCGCTTTCCTGATGAATGGCGTCTATTACGCGGACATTACGCACGTTTCCTCTCAAGCACCTGCCATTTGGAAGCCCGTCTTCCTCTCCGGTGGAGTAATTGCTCACCATTAGAAAGACGGAGAGGAAGGGAGTCGGCGGGGCCGGTTGGGGGCAAAGAAAAGATGATTTGAGGATGAGGCAGCTGCTCCCAAACAGATATCCCCCTCCCCTTCTCCCTTGACCTCCTCGGCCTCTTTTTCCACTGCCAGACCGCGGTTTGAAATATGGAGAGAGGCGGTATTTCTGGCTGAGCGGAATCAACAATGCGCCCTCAGATGAGGCGAAATAAACTTCCAGCAAATATCTCCCAAACACCAATGGGTCTGTTTCGCCACCGTCAGCTTCTTTTTAATTGTTTGCGATGGAAGCGCCGATTTTCACACGCGCACACACACACACACACACACACAAAAAAATCGGCAGCAACATGATGAAACATCCAAATGAGAAATAATAAAGGGCCCAAAATGAAGACTCCGGAAAAACCCGGGCATGGAGACAAATTGCTCCCGATTGCGATGGGAGCCGGGATGATATTTGAAGGCAACTTTCTGACAGAAGGGGAAAAACTTTTATCATCTGAGGAAGAAGTAATGGTTTTAACAAGCTGCGAAAGAGGGAGTTCTACAGAATGAGGCTCACGGGCAACATGCTGGTGGCGGCACAGGACGCGCGTCTGCAAGTGGTGATTCGTTATGGTCGAAAACACAGATTTGTCCATAATAAGCTGATTTGCGAGAGAGCCGCTGAGGTATTTTGGTGCCATTAGATTTATTGACTGGCGTCGGTTATTCAATTACACCCGTGTTTCGGCAACAGGAGGCGTTTACCCTGGCGTGCGCTTGCTTTGCGAGAACGGAGTGGCATTTACGGTCGGCAACTTCGTTGCAGTTGATGAAGAACCAACGCTAGATTTGAATGTCAATGTCGAGGGTCCACATAAATCTGAGTGATGGTAATCAGCCGCCTATCACAATCCCATGTCTCTTTAGCAGTCGCTACGCTACATAATGTTTCACCGGAGGCAATTCAAGTAGCTCAAAGTGAGATCTCACATGTCACATGTTCACTCGTGACCCGGAACTTGTGATGAAACATTTGATTCTTTTTACTGACTTGAGCTTATATGATTCACTTACCAAAGAGACTTGGATATTTGAGTCATTCGAGTCACACATTTTCTCAGCAAGGTGGCTCGTCTGAGCAACTGAGTGATTTATTTGATTTGCGAGTGGGGAAGGCTACTCCCAAGTGATTCGTTCATTGAGTTACTGAGTGAGTTGTTCGTTTTGTGAGTTGGGAGGGCTACTGTGAGCTACTGAGTGATTCGCTCACTGAGTTGCTCAGTGTTGCTATTCCTACAGGGCTAATACCGTGATTAACTGAATGCATTTTTACAAATGCAGTTAAAATAGCAGTCATGCAATAGTGACATGTCAAGTCTCTTATCGGGAGTTACTTCGCTAGTAGTGGCAGGGATGAGTTTGCGAAGGAGGTAATAGAGATGCGGAATCATGACTCCAGTTTTGCGTGATTCATTCATGACTTGCACATCCCCACCGGGAGCAAAAGCAGCATCGTGGAGGCGGCTAAAGCATGCCTTGGCTAAAGCTAGGCTAACGTGAAACAAATGGTCAAATGTTTGGGAGCATTTTGTTTGTGACCCAACCAAGAAATTTAACTAGCCGTTGCGGTTGTCGATTGATATCGTCATTAGTTGCGCCCCCATTCCTTTAGATACAAGAAATCTCCGGAATTAAACCTGTTGAGATAAAAACTGACAGACTTTGAAACAAATTTTAAGACCTTGAAACGAAGGCAGACCTTCGAACAAACAAAACACTGGAATCAAAATAGCAAGTGAAGTCAACACCACTTGTAGAAAGATCAGGCTCTGATCACATCTGAAATTCCATCTGTGAGCCAAATGTTTCATGTTAGCTGTAAGTGACCGTTGATGTTTCCATGGCGACGTCGGTTTTACCAGGTTGAGAATGGAGTTGAGCCGTTCCAGCTCGCAGTCTATGATGATCTGGAACTCCTTCTTGTAGTCCAGGTCGGCCAGCAGCTTGATGAAGGCAGCCTCCGTCAGCGTGTCCAGGTTCACCGACGTCACCTGCCAGAACCGCTCGGCCGCTGTGTCCAGGATCCTCTGCAGAACCGCTAGACCTGGATGGACAAAGAGGCGCGGTGAGACTTGGACCTTGTCTTGTGCATTCTTGGACCACTCTGCTCACTCGTAGTTTATCCCTGCGACTTACCGTTCACCCTTTGGACGGACTTCGAAATCATTTCTAAGGTGCACCTATTTGTTCTCCCCCTCTCGATCTAACTGACGCCTCGAGTCCCAAATGAGTCACATCTCCGAACTCTGTGAACATGAGTACGAACTAGGCTGACAAAAGTCTGGGATGTGATTCGGGTCCTGAGAGAACGGTACGAGATGAAGGGAACAGTCCGGTACTAACATCCTGCTTCCCCAACCTTGATAAGTCAAATCAGCTAAATTCATATTTCTTCGTCTTTTACTTTTGGCTTTCCCTTCGGGGGTCACCACAGGGAATCAACCTCCTCCTTCTAACCCTTTTCTCTGTGTTCTCTTTTCTCACACCAACTAACTTCATGTCCTCTTTCACTACGTCCATAAATCTTCTCTTCGGTTCTTCCTCAAGACTCCAACCCCAGCACCCTTCCACTGATATAGTCACTATCCTTCCTCTGTCCATGACCCAACCATCTCAGTCTGGCCTCTCTGACCTTCTCTCCAAAACATCTTACATGTGCTGTCCCCCTGATGGACTCATTCCTGATCCTCTCCATCCTCATCACTCCCAAAGAGAACCTCAACATCTTCACCTCTGTCACCTCCGGCTCCGCTTCCTGTCTTCTCTTCAATGTCACTGCCTCCAAACCACACAGCATCGCTGGTCTCTCCACCGTCTTGTACACTTTTCCTTTCAATCTCGCTGATACTCTTTTATGAGACGTCACCCCTGACACTTTTCTCCAGCCGTTCTAACCTGCTTGCGAGCGCTTTTCCCCTCTTTCCCACACTCTCCATTGCTCTGGACTGTTGACCCAAAGTACTTAAAATCCTTCATCTTCTTTATCTCCACTCCTTGTAGCCTCACCGTTCCATTTAGGTCCCTCTCATTCACACACATATATTCTGTCTTGCTGCGACTGACCTTCATTCCTCTCCTTTCCAGAGCATACCCCACCTCTCCAGATTTTCTTCCACCTGCTCCCTGCTCTCAGCACACATCACATTGTCATCTGCATACGCCGCCAAATCACAACACAATTGTGTGATGACTCTTTCTACGTAGAGCAGGTCTGGACCATCACTTTTGACGATGATCACATTCTCCCATGGGCAAGCACGGCAAGGTTACACTGCCGGACAGATCCCAGCTCTATGTGGGCGGCTTTCTGCCTCGACCGGTTGGAGTAGGAGATAGAGAAGGAAAAAGAGTTAGAAAGCAAGAGAGTCATGGAAACAGAGGGGGTGTGAGATGATCTCATACTTATAATAACAATTATGATATTAATAATAATACCACTCGTGGTAACAGTTACATGCTAATACCATTACCTGAAAGACATCACACCATCCACCCCACCTATAAATCCTCCCTGATTGTGAGCGATGCCAGTCACCCCCCGAACTGCGCACCCATTCCCCGGATGCCGAACTTTTCCCCGCACTCTAACTGGACTCTGATATCGAAACATTCCCACTTTTTTTTTATTTTGTACTACTTTGCACTGAGAAAACCATCATGCTGCTCTTGCACCATATACCATTATGGTACAAAAAAAGGAAAAAAGAGGAAAAAAAAAAAGAAAACAGATAACCAACCCAGAAAAAAATCTGCTGCTACTCTCTCATGCCATCAAATATCAGTTTGTATCCGCGTGCACTTTATACTTCCTACCTCATAGTTTAATGTTTACTGTTTAATGTAACAGTGCACTTTACTGTTTTGCACTATATTATTATGACTATTTTGTTAATTTCATGTCACCGTGGGATTGTGAGAAACGTCTTCTCGATTCCTCTGTATGTCGAGTACATGCGGAGAAATTGACAGTAAAGCTGACTTTGACTAACAGCTGACATGACACAGTAATAGCTTTAATATTCATAAGAGAAATAACAATGGAAGGCACCAGGCGAGACATTTCGGTAGATCAAGCCATGCCACCTGAGGTTACTATCCTGAATTGATGAAGGGACATGAGTGCAGACAGGATGGGAAGAGTGGGAGGGACGGCAGCCAATCGCTTTCTGTGAATTCACCGGATATTTTTCATCGTGACTGAAATTAATTTGTTTTTTTTAAAAAAGACGCTGTCAATCATGAGCTTCAGAGAGCGGGGAGACTCATCACCTGCCGAGAGTCTTAGGTTGGTTATGTCTGCATCGGACAACGATGACACTCCCGTGAGTGCCGCGTCGACCTCTGCTTGCAAGATGCGGATTCTGACAGCGTCGTCTTTGTGAGAGATTTAAAAAAAAAAAAAAAAGAAGAAGAAAGAATAAGAGATCAATCACGTCGCTCCTTGTCAGCAACCCGAAAGACCCGACGCAGATCCAACTATCCCCAATTAAGTCAAACACCGCTGTCTTCCTGTGCTATGCTGTCACGGGAGAAACCGTGAAGCAGCGTTTCGCCGGAAACATCTCAAACCTTCAGAACCCGCGGTTGTCAGATGAAGAGCTCCATAAACATCTTCAAAAAAAGATAAGATGTTTCTCTTTTGCCCTTTGACAGACATCAGGCCTTAAACCCCCGGCTCAGGTGCTAATTATTTCATGCTTGAATGCTTTTTTTCCCATGTACCTTTTAGCGCTACGGATAGCATTACTATGAGATCATTTTTGTGTCTGTCCCCCCTCCGTCGCTAACACACTCTAGCTTTCTCTTCTTCCACCCTAACCAGTCGAGGCAGAAGGCTGCCACCTTCGTGAGCCAACTCTCTCTGCGATTGTGAATAATCAGAAAGTAAAACCAAAACAATGGATTCCTTGGCAGTTTCTCACTGATGAACGTGTGACTTCCATTTCATACTGAATCTGATTATCTCATCCTTCATCATCGTCATCATCAACTACTTCCTGGAAGGGAAAGATAGGAAATGAATAAAAACGACAAAAGGAGGGAGAGGAGTTATACTGTCTGTGCAGCCAGAGATGTTAAAAATCCCATAACAGCTGTTTGTCTCTGGATTCCTCTCCTCCCGAGTGGCCATTAAACACAGCTATTAAAGTGTGTGTTAGCTAAAAAGCTAACACACACACACACACACGCGCGCGCACACGGCGTTTGTAAGACGAGTCAGCAGAAATTAGATAGACTTCAAAGAGACACTGAAAATGAAACTTCAAAGAGTTACTCAAACACAAATACGCACATGGACGCACACACACACACACACACACACACACACACACACACACACAGACGCACAAACAGAAGTGCACAGAAGGAAAAGGTTGGAGAAGGTTACCTGCTGGTGACAGAAACAAACTTCACATGAACTCCAGACAGATGCGGAAACACTTGGAATCATAGAAATTCACTCTCTTATCAATAAAGGTTGAAATATATTTGTAAATTTCTAACAAGGATTTAAGAGATGTGAGAAACATGTAAGTTAATTGTTTTTGCGTCTCTTATTCTATCCTATATCTCAAGCTATAGACTGCTGTTTATTTCCTTTCACTTTTTCATTCCTTCCACAAATCAATGACCTCATTATTCACTCATCCATGCATTCATTCTTTCATTCATCCATGCATTCATTCACTCAAGAACCAGATGGAAAGGATAGAAACCAGTCGGACCGCAAGACTTTATCGTATATTTAATATTAAAATGTGTAGTATATTTATATGTTTATTTTTGTATGTATGTATGTATGTATGTATGTGCGCATAGATAGATAGATAGATAGATAGATAGATAGATAGATAGATAGATAGATAGATAGATAGATAGATAGATAGATAGATAGATAGATAGAAAGAAATACGGAATTTAACCAATACATATACGATAAAGATATGTAGAATGGGATAGCTATATTAATACATATAGTGAGTGAATGGGATGGATATATAAATATATAGATATGGACAGATAATCAATATATACTCATATATATATATATTCACAGAATTGGATCCCATTTTATTTTATATATATATATATGAATATATATATATATATTAATGCAAATATATATAACATTATATATATAAAATAAAATAAAATGGGATGGATACATAAATATATATGTAGAGAAACTGAGACGGATATATATTTAAGTATAAAATGGAATGGCTGTGCATATAGAGTGAATGGGATGGATAGATATATCGAGAGAGAAAGAGATGAAAGTATATGTATATATATTCAAACGGCAGTTGTCCCTTTTATTTTGAAAATCCCGAGATGTGGTTTTCTGTCATGGGCGGACCGGAGCGATCGTCATCAGAGACGCAGCCAAACGGGGTCCGCGCCTACGACATGACTCACGCCTCACCCACCGAGCCTTTCATCGCCGGATCAAAAAATAAGTAGTCTGAAGGGGCGACTTTTCAAAGACCAGACGGCAGAAACACTTTGAGGTTTAAGATTCAGTGGGAACCCTTTCCCACACCGAGACCCTGATCGCTCCCGATCACCTGTCCCTTTAATTAGGGCCAAATGTGAAGCTACGAGGAGAGAACAAGGAAGATGAGAGAAGAAGACAGGAGAAGAGGAAAGAGAAGCGGGAGGGCCTTAGCCTTAGCCGAGTCCGACGACGACTTCATCAGCACCGTTAAGCCTCCGACTGTGTGAAAACACATAAGAAAGAACGGGGAAAACTCGCTGCTCCACTTCCTGTTGCACTTCCTGTTAAGTCCTCGCTGCGGTGATCTGCGGCTGGATGCTACACGACACGCTAACAGTCAATAGCGGGTTTTACCACTGTAGGGACTATACAACATTTATATCCAATGAGGATATGACTGCAGCCATCGGTGTTTGTTAATAAACATCAGCTGGAGAAACAAGAGTGTTTTGTTTATGTGTGAGTGTGTGTGTGTGTGTGTGTGTGTGTGTGAGTGAGAGTGTGTGTGTGTGTGTTGAGGCGTCATAAGTGCAAACATCAGTACGTGTCTAACTGTGTGTCTTAGCGAAACATTAGCGTAGTGATGCGGCAGCAGCTACATCGAAACACACACATTCAGACGCACGCACACAAACACACACACACACACACACACACACAAACACACACACATACACACACGCACGCACAATCAGTTTCATTTCCTCTGATACAGTCTGTTCATGCGAGCTGATTCCTGTCTCCTGTTTATCCTGTTAGCAGCTGCCATCCGTCTGTCGGGGGCGACCGATTAACGGCAGGTTGACTGGCCCTGTCCACAGTCTCAACCCCGGATTACCACATCGCAAATATCCAAATATCATCTTGAATGTCCTGTTTAATGATCTGATCATCGAGACCGGGGGGCGGGGGGGCGGGGGGGTCGTGACCAACCACTGCTCAAAGGCCTCCAAAGGGGTTAAAAGCATCCCAGAGGCATTTCCACATGCAGAAGGTGATGTTTCGAAAGCAATCTCTGGACAAACGCTGATATTCCAGAATAGCTGTAGTACACCTGCCAGGGCAACGGGTGGCGTCGTGAAGCGTAGAGGCGCTTCCTGTTTCAGCTCAATAAAAGAAAAACAGTGTGACTGAGAGAGTGTCGTATTTCTCGATATGACTCATGGATTTCGACTGCTTAGAGTGACTTTGAAAACTAAAGTACTATTGCGTACTCTGGATTTCTCTGGAGTCGGCCGTTGTTGTAACGCGTGGCAACTGACTACGTGCACGTTGTCAAGCTGTTGTGTTTTCCCCGTCTATGCGGAGACGGACGCAACTGAAGTTTTGCGCTTTTGCCCGTAAACGTCGTTGTGGCCTAAACCTCACAGGAAAGCTGAAGCGAAATTTGACACTCTCTCAGAGTAAACGTGGCTCCGGTCCAGAAACGAGCCACCGCGGAGGGAAGCGCGAGGAGACAAAGGCTGTGTTTGTATCCCGAGTCCCATAAAATGATAACCAGCAGATGGTTCCTAGCTTGACAGATAATTTTATGTTTAATCAAAGATTGAAATCTACGTATCAAACTGGCAAACTCACAGTCGGAGGATTTAAATTAAATGAAGGGGCTGGACGTCTGCACCATATGGTTTAGATTGAAGTTTTAAAGTAGGGATGACAGAATCCTGAAATTGACCCATGAGGGACACCAAAGGAACCGGGGGGCCGAATTTGTACTCCTTTATTCGGAGTAGACACGAAGCCGAACAAAGTCTGAGGCGTCCTTGTCCAGCCGACGGAGAACTTCTCAACGCTTCCAGCTGATTAAAACAAGTCCCACGGCTCATGTACATCGACGATGTTTAAAAAGTTTAGTTCACTCAAAGGGGCCTTGTTTAGACGGACGAGGACACGGGAACGTAGAGATGTTCCCTGAGGTGGTTCCGTAACATGTCACGCCACTTTTTTTCACACGCGTTCCCACCTTAGAAGCTGTTGGAACAGAAGAAAAAAGGGAGTGATACCAGATGGCAGCTTTGCCATCGGGACCGGTTTCACAGCAGCGCTGCCTGACAACCACCCACTTTCAGAATAATGTTTAGGTTTTTGACTAGCAGGAACACGGGAGTGAGATCCACCCACCAGGGTCTCCTAAACTGGCAAACCTCTATGCAGAGGAAGTGGAGAGCAGAGTCAGTGACATGGACGACTCTTGGGTCGGCCATCTTGAACATAGTAGTTGTGCACAAAAGAGGCCAGAGGCGGAAGAACACACAACACCCACAAACACAAACAACCACTTCGCCGACGATTGGCCAATCGCAGGACAGCAAGCTCCTCAGATCAGAACTCAGCAACTTTGGAAGATAGCACTTTCTGCGTCTTGGTCAGGAGGGACGATTGGTCTGAGAGACGGTTTAGAGGAACCATCTTCATCACCGTGAAAATACCATCAACTAATGGAGGAGGCCAAGACACAACTTCTCAGCCAATCAAAATTCAATCCAAGCAATTAATACCATGACATGTTGTCATCCACTGACCCTTGGACTCAACTCAACTCACAGCCGACCCTAAAGAATCTTGTTCAAACCCAATCTCAGGTGACCCAAATATACCGTACTGTCCTTCCCTATCCCATCCCACCATATCGCATCCCATCCTATCCTTCACTATCCTATCCTATTCCAACCAATCCCATCCCATCCTATCCTTCACTATCATATCCCATCCCATCCCATCTCACTCCATCCTATCCTCTCCCATCCTATCCTTTATTATCCGATTCTATTCCATCAAATCCGTCACTATCCTATCCTATCAATCCAATCTTTTCCCATCCCATCCTATCCCATCCTATCCTTCACTAAGCTATCCTATATGATATACCGTACTGTACTACACTATACTACACTACATGACTTATATATTGAATATTATTTAACATATTTTTATTAAGGCCTCCCACCACAGTGTTGTTCAGAGGATTGGTATGACTCAACTGCAATAAAATCACATTGTGACTTTTCTTGTGCTGGAACTCCTCGATCTGGATTCGCACGACAACTCGCACAACTAAACACACATCACGGAGCGATGACGCCACGGCGCGATGACACCACGGCGGGCTGACCTGAGTCGGAGCTGTACATGTAGACAAAGCGGGTCCAGTAAAAGTGGTCGAGAAGCGCCATGAGCGGCTCCTGCAGCTCGGGTCTCAGTTGCAGCAGGAACTGGTTGCTGGTTTGGACGGGGAAGGAGGGCGTGACGAAGCAGACGTGCAGCGAGCCGCAGAAGGACATCAGCATGTTGACGGTTCGCCGGTCGTACACCCCCATGATGGCATACACACCCTTGGAGAACTGGGAGCAGACTGAGAGAAACAGAGAGAAAGAGAGAGAGATGGTCATATATTAATCCAACTGGATTGATGACTTGTACCGTCTCCAAGTTTAAATCCATATTTTCATGAAAAAAAGTAAAGATTAATTAAAAAGATTTGAAAGATTTCATTTAAATACTGTAATGTATAATCAAAGTCAGTGTATGGCAAAAAGGGTTTAAAATAATTGAAACACACGCACACACACACACACACACACACACACACACACACACACACACACACACACACACACACAGACACACACACACACAGACACATGCATGTCAGTGCAACAAGTGCCTCTCTTTGGATTGGGGCAAAGAGCACGATTACAAACGCTTCCTGAAATAGAGGTAAGAGAGACACGTCCTTGCGCGTCATTGTCTGCCTTTCCATCTTTGTGTGTCTGTTGTTGTGCGTCAGAAGGTGTCTGAATATCACTGTGTGTGTGTTTGTGTGTGTGTGTGTGTGCAAGGGAGAGAGAGAGAGAGAGAGAGAGGAAGCGTGAAAGAGAGGGATAGCTGGGAGCTGCGCTAACACGCGAGTAAATAACACGTTTGGCGGCGGCGGCGGCTCCTAAATAGCTCTGGCCTGTGGGGATGCTAAGCTAACATGCTAACAAGGTGTCTCCTTCGGCATCGCTCCTCACAGGTCCGAGCCTGACAGACCTCGAAGGCTTGACGAAAATCAGCGGAGGGACGTTTTTAGCTTTCGGCCCCAAAACAAGTTGACTGAAAATATAATTCATACATTGTATATATGTTTTGCATTTTTATATACATAATATGAAATGGATTATATATATTATCATTATATCTATATACAGGCGATAATATATTATTAATGTATTAATATTAAGAATAACATATGTATTGTCGTTTTATAACTTGGAATTTGAGATTTTATTTAATTATTTATGTTTATGCAGAGGTTTATGTCGGGAGGAGTCGGGGAGGAGAAGGTGGGGTCACGGGGATCTCTGTCCCTGCTGGACTCCCTGAACCCCCCCATCACCCCTCGGAAGCTCCTGCACTCTGACATGCCTCCTATCACCTGAGGCTTCGGACCGCGCTTTATTTAAATACCGCCCAGAGACGCGCAGCTGAGACCACTAAGCCCCCCCCCCCCCCCCCCCCCCCACCCCCCCCCGGGGTGAGAGAGCGCGCGGTGCAGTGGACCAGGCCGGTCCTCTCTCGCCCCCCCTCATCCAGGACCG
>CAAKHD010008881.1:0-10107 GCA_901007705.1 Fistularia tabacaria | reverse complement strand
CCCCCTAGCCCCCCCCCCCCCCACCTTCTAGAACCTTCTGGAGCTCCGAGAGCCTTTCCAGGAAGTAGTCCGTTCCCTCGTGCGTTGGAACAGCGCAGGTTCTCGGAACATGGACCTCGGCTCCGAGGACCGTTCTAGCTCCTACTCCGAGGCAGGGTCTTTGTACGGTTCTGTAGAACTCATGTGACGTCGGTGCTCGGTGATTGGTGGGACTCATAAGCCACGCCCACGACCAGATACATCCTGTGGACCAAGGAGTGCCCTTTGAAAATGCTTAGATGTTTTCCAAGCTGAGGTCCAAGCTCTTCTGGCCCGCTAAACCTCAGTCGGGTTTCCAGGGCTCGCAGAGGAACATCCGCATTTTAGCTCGAATAAGTCCAGAGGTAGCTAACGGCTAACGGAGTTCTCAACGCGGCAAAGCAGCGCAGGGAGAGCGTGTTGATGTCCATGTCATCGTCCCCTCTCTGGTGGTTTGGCTGTGGGTGTGGAGCTTGAGGTGCATGTAGCAGATGCTAGCATCACACCGGTCCCTACCGTGGTTCCTTACTTCCTGTGGGAATGAAAAGCTAAAAGGTTCCCCTGGAGGAGGCTACCTCCTCGAACCTAATTGGAGCTTGACACTTCTTGGATCTTTTCTGTGCGAAGGCGGCCTCAGTTAGCGCCGTGTATCTTCACCGCTTCACTAATAGTCGTAGTACACGTTTTCCCGTGTACATTGGATCATTTCCCCAGCATGCAGTACTGCAGTACCCGGCAAAAACAGCGATACGGCTCGCAAAGCTAACAGGCAATTGTGGCAGGAAGAAAGGCCAATCACTGCGGAGGCTGCTAATATTTCCAACACTGGACGGACAGGAACCAGCCTGCTAAACCAGGTTAGCTGTCATTAGCTGCCTCAAATCAAATTAACTCGGTCTATATGATGCTAAGACAACCCGGCGGTACCTGAACATTCTTCTGCGCGCCGCTGACATTCCGTGACGCGAAGCTTGGAGACACAAAATTCCCAATACAAACGTAAGGCCACTAGCTAGAATTACAATTTAGCATTTTTGACCCAAAACTAATGATAGCTTTGCTGTAACCATTTGCTAACATGAGCCCAAAGGAAAACAACTGCAACAAAACCAAATGTGCGGATTTGCCGATAGCTTAGCTTCTATAAGTTCAATGGACGGACGACATGATTGGCGCGCTTCTCCTTGTGTATCGTCCTCTCTGACACCAACTAACTTCCTGTCCTCTTTGGTCTTCCACTTAGCTTCCACTGCCTTCCACCCAGACCTTCACCATCCCTGCTCTGTCCATGTCATACCCATCTCAGTCCTACATTATCTACAGAACATCTAACACGTGCTGTCCCTCCGATGGACACGGTTGGCGTTCCAGTGACTCCAAATCGACACATCGGTCATATGTCTCGGGTTGGGCCTAATTAGCACCTTAGCCTTTAGCACTTTAGCGCTTTTCCAGTCCTTGTATTTTTAGCCGTGGGGCAAACTGGAGCACTTCAGCAAGACGGCAACAAGAACAAAGCGATGGAGATGCTCGCGCTGCTTCCTCCACGGCAGAGCCGCTACTCGGCACAACAACAGCAAGGCCCTCCTGGGGTGTTGCGTGTGCTGCCTGGTTGCCGCGGGATGCAATAAAACAAGCTCGGGTTGGAAGGCAGACGACGGTACTTTGAGCCCGTGGGTTCTCGAAGATGTCAGATGTTCCCTGAGGAGAAGATGGTTCTCGTGTTAGAAATGGTAAAAATTCACCCGCCTCGAACTTCTCCCCCAAACACAGAGGCGTGGGAGGTGCCCTTCGAGGAGATCTCTGACCTGCAGTGGGTGGGCAGCGGCGCCCAAGGTGCCGTCTTCCTCGGCAAGCTGCACGGACAGGAGGTGGCCGTGAAGAAGGTGCGCAACATCAAGGAGACGGACATCAAGCACCTGCGGAAGCTCAAGCACCCGAACATCATCACCTTCAAGTGAGTAGGAGGCAACATCTCGCCCGCTGACCTGCCGCTCGCGTCCATGTCGTTTGTCGACTCTTGCTAGCGTATTAGCACGTACCCAGTGCAGTCTCTAGACACTCTTCCATGAGAATCAGATGATGAGAAAGTAGAAGGCGCGCAGATACCTCCACGCAGTAACGTGGTCTCCACCAACCCGTCGTCATTCCAGGGGGATCTGCACGCAGGCTCCGTGCTACTGCATCATCATGGAGTACTGCGCCCAGGGGCAGCTGTACGAGGTGCTGAGGGCAGGCAGGAAGATCACGCCCTCCCTGCTGATGGACTGGGCCATGGGTATCGCAGGGGGCATGAACTACCTCCACCTCCACAAGATCATCCACAGGGACCTCAAGTCGCCAAAGTGAGTCTTTTCACAAAATGGACCTTCCAACTTTGAGTGAAGAAGCTAAGCTAGCGTGCAATCGCCCGCCAAGAAAGAATGCTGGTTCGGTGAGAACCTACCAGGACTATGACCTCCAGATGTGGTGCTCCGTATAGGACCTCCTGCTTGAGATGTTCTCTGCATGCTAGGAGCTACCAAACACTCTTCTGTGCGTTCCTCTTGACTAACCAGGAAGCGTCCTCCTCCTCCTCCTCCTTCGCCCGTCCTCTCGTTTCAGCATGCTGATCACCTACGACGACTCGGTGAAGATCTCCGACTTCGGCACGTCCAAAGAGCTGAGCGACAAGAGCACCAAGATGTCGTTCGCCGGCACGGTGGCCTGGATGGCTCCGGAGGTCATCCGCAACGAGCCCGTCTCGGAGAAGGTGGATATCTGGTAGGTGGCGAGGACCTCTCCCGCCAACCCCAAACCTTCCGGGGCCTCCTGACTTTTCGAACCTCTTCGATCTCCCGTCATCAGATCAACGGGGAATCCGGTTACCGTTCCAGAGCGCGCGGATCTCGTTTCAAGAAAATCTATTCGGTGTTATGTTCGGGATCTCATTACGTGAAATCGTATGAGGCCGTATCTGATGCTTCGGCCGGCGACGTCCCGCCCCTCCTCTCCTCCATCACTCTTCCTCCCCCGTCCTGAAAGGAACATTGGCTAATTTAATAATTGATCCGCCAGATGCTGCAGTGCTCCGGGGCCGGAGTAACCTTCCAGCGCCGCAGGGCAGCTTGGCCGCCGGCCAGCGCTGCATTAGCCGAGAAGTGAAAATGGGATTAAAAAGCTTTTGACGCGGAATAAAAAGCACGTTTGGGGGCGGCGGCGGACATTTTTTTGTTCAAACGTACGTGAAACACGGGGTCGCGGGCGATCGGCGAATCCGGCAGAGGCGACGTGCTCTGCGTTGTTTAGCGCTAACGTGCTTTGACAGCTGGTACGACTCACTGGATCGCTAATAATATCAATCGGGGAAAATCTGGCGGCGTAATTTCATATAAAGCCCCGTCTCGGAGCGACGCACGTCAAAGCGAGAAAAATAGAAGAGGGAAGGGGGCGGGGCTAAGTGGGCTAAGATGTGATTGGCGCCGCGCCCTTCCCCGCCGGTCATCATGTCCAGATAACCCCACTGAATCCATCCAAGGCGTAGTTTCGTAAAACCGCCCCCCCCCCGACCTGCCGCTGCCGGCGGGAAATTGACACGCCAACGTCCACCGGGGGGCGCCGTTGCCGTGAGCGGCACACGTTCTCGTCTTAAAACGTGCAAGCGGTGTGAGCTTACCATCTGGGGTGAAGCATCTCCTCCCCTTGGCGCTGCAGCGCCGCTTGGTCACCGCGGCAACCAGGGGAAGTCATGGACAACGGGCTCTCCGTGGTTACCCAAACGTCCCGCAGGGGAGGGGGGCGGACAAAGCCCTGGGACTCCCTGGGCTTATTATCCCTTATTCTGCAGAACATGGGTGGCGATCAATGAGCAAACCCTGGTATTGATCAGTGACATCGCAGGCGGAGCGCTACCGACGGCGAACCGCCATTTTGCTTCTTCTGAGCGTAAACATGTCATGCAAAAGGGTCCGCCGGACCCGACGGATTCAAGCATCCGTGGATGGTTCACCGTGTGACCGCGGTGAGGGTGTTGGAAAGCGCAGGAGGTCTCGGGAGCCTCCGCACCCGACCAGGAGTAAGATCTGCCCTTGCTCCCTCGTGCAGGTCCTTCGGCGTGGTGCTGTGGGAGATGCTGACGGGAGAGGTGCCCTACAAGGACGTGGACTCGTCCGCCATCATCTGGGGCGTCGGCAACAACAGCCTGCAGCTGCCGGTGCCCGACAGCTGCCCCGACAGCTTCAAGCTGCTGCTGAGGCAGTGCTGGTGAGCCGAGGGGGGTAGATGTCGGTGGACCAGGGCGGGAACCGGAAAGGACGCTAAAGGAGATCTCTTATGTGCCCTTTCGGCAGGAACTGCAAGCCCAGGAACCGGCCCTCGTTTCGGCAGATCCTCCTCCACCTGGACATCGCCTCGGCGGACATCTTGTCCACGGCACAGGAGACCTACTTCCAGTCACAGGTGGGGGCAGCAGAGGTGCCGGTCAAGGCGCAGGAACCCTGCGGTTGGAAAGCCGCTCATCTCTATCTCCCTCCTCCAACCCTTTGGGCCTTCTTTTACCCCCTCCACCCCCCCTCTTTTAACCCATAATGGATCGTTCCTGTGACGTTAGCGAGAAGGATGTGCTGCTGGAGTGTATCGATTTCTTTAATGGTCGGCAGCAGAGCCAGGAGAGGCAGGGAGGGAGGGAGATGTTGAAGAGTGCACACAGTCCATTAGCTTAATAAGGAGACCATCAGTCATGCAGACAGCAGCATGGAGACACACACACACACACACAACTTCCTTTGTCCTCTGCAATGGCAGGTAGCAGAAAAAACACTGTCACGCCTCGCAGTGTGTGTGTGTGTGTGTGTGTGTGTGTGTGGGTGTGTGTGTGTGCGTGTGTCCGTTTGAACGCTCGGCAAAACCCGAACCTCTGCATGGTGTTCCGAGAAGGTTCTCTGGATCTGGATCTGGGTCTTGATATGACCCTGTTTCTACCTCGAGATCCGAATCCGGATCCGCGTCTGGATTTTGAGCCGAATCCTGATCTAGTTCGGAATCCGGTCCTGATTCTGGATCTGAATCCGGATTCAGATCCAAATCTTGATCTGAGTCAGCATCCGGACCCGACTCTGAATCTGGATTCAGATCCAAATCCTGATCTTAGTCAGCATCCGGACCTGAATCTGGATCCAAATCAAGATTTTGACTTTTTATCCGTATCCGGACCTGAGTCTGGATCTGGATCAGGATCTGAACCTGGACCTGAATCTACTTAGGGATCTGGATCCAAGCCCGGTTTCTGATCTAGATCTGAATCTGTGCCTGGATCCAGATCTGGACATTGACCCGAATCCAGATCTGGATCTGGATCTGGATCGAGGTTCAGGACGAGAAGCATCTTCATCCAAAAATGGCCATTTCCGCCCCTCCAGGCGGAGTGGAGGGACGAGGTCCGGCACCACTTCGAGAAGATCAAGTCTGAAGGGACGTGTCTCCACCGGCTGGACGAGGAGCTGATCAAGCGGCGCAGGGAGGAGCTCAGGTGAGATGTCGATCTTGAGAGGAACCAGACGTCTCCTCGTCCGCGGAGCTTAGACTTGGACGAAACAAGCTAGCGACGCTAACAGTGCAAGACCTAATGTCTGTGTGTTGTGTGTCCTCTCACACCTCAGACATGCGCTGGACATCCGGGAGCACTACGAGAGGAAGCTGGAGAGAGCCAACAACCTCTACATGGAGCTCAACGCCATCATGCTGCAGCTGGAGATCAAAGAGAAGGAGCTGGTCAAGTACGGAAACCATGTTGATGTACTCTTTAGAACAACATTACTTCTACGCAAAGAATTAGCTTAGGCTACTTACTTGATAGTCGTCGGCTTGGCCGTGAGGAGTCTCCAAAGGTGTTGTTTGGCCAGGAGAACGTAGTTCTGGCGTGGTGGCAAACGTTCCTTCAGCTCCCGAGAAACCGGGGAACCTTGTGCTCCACCGAGGAGGAGCAACGTCGAACGTGCTGGAGAGAGATTCCTGAGGTCGAGCTCCTCGGAGACACCCTGAGCGACTAGTTTCATTTGTGTTGTAGTCCTACGGGCGGTAGCGGTTAGCAAGGAGGTCCCTGGTTGCGGGCCTTTCTGTGGGGAGGCTCCATGTTCTCTGCGGGTCTGCGTGGGGTTCCTCCAGGTTCCTCCCAGAGTCCAAAAACATGCAGGAGGTTCATTGGAGACCCGGTCCAGGTCTCCTGGACGGTGAAGAGTTGTATGTCTTTTAAAGAGGCCCTGTGATAGAGCCTGAGTGAACCCCGTTTCTCGTCCAATGACAGTTGGGTTAGGCTGCAGGGTAAGCGGTCTTGGTGATGAAGGACTGACAGTATTCATAGTCACCAATGACGCAATTGTACTCAGCTGGTGGACTCCACTGGAGTACTACTTCGAGCATCTCCAAGGGTAACATAAAGAGAAAAGGGTATTCGAGGCATGTATCAGAGTACTTTGTACCGTCCATTAAAGTAGTACTTCCTGTGTTTCTGATACCAGGAGGGAGCAGTCGCTGGACAAGAAGTATCCAGGCTGCTTCAAGCACTACAGTTCCAGACAGTCGGCCTCCTCCAACTCCATGGAGAAGCTGATGAAGAAACGCAACATACCTCAGAAGCTGCCGTCGCACAGCAAGAGGCGAGCGAGCACGCAGATTCATGGCCTGGGATTCCAGGAGCTTCCGCGTCCAGAGCCTTCTGTCTAATCATGTCTGTCCCACAGGCCAGATCTGCTGAAGTCAGAGGTCATCCTTCCAAAGCTGGACTCGTCCATGACCCAGGTGACCATACCCAACAAGGGGTCCACGTCGCCCGGTCGCTCGCGCCGCGGGAAGCCTCGCTACAGGAAGGCCGGCAAAGGCAGCAGCGGGGACTTGGCTCAGCTGAAAGCCACCCTCTCGTCCTCCCTTGCCATGGTCAACGTCACCTCCTCCGTTCCCAGCAGCAAGCAACGCCTGGACCCCAGCGCGGCCCTGAGGGGCCTGCAGCACGACCTGCTGCTGAAGAAGATGTCCTCCTCCAGCCCGGATCTCATCTCCACCACGGTGGAGGCCGAGGGCCGCAGGAAGGGGCAGCTGAGGGCGGGGCTGGACAGAGCGGGGAGTCAGAGCGCCTCTGCCGGACTGGGGGAGGGCAGGACTGCCGGGACGGGAGAAGGTCCCGATGTGGGTGCGGGGAATGACGACCTAGCGGAGACGCCGCCACGCAGCGACACGCCGAGCGAAGACGCCGCTTCTATCCCGTTCTCCAGCAGCCCAGACTCACCGTGCGGTCGGGGGGCGGCCGCTGGGAGGGGGTCCGCCCTCGGAAATCCCCGCGTCCCCCACGACGGAGAGGAGAAGGAAGAGGGCGCGGTGGTCACGCGCTCGCCGAGGAGTCAGCGGCTCACGCCGGCAGCTCTGCTCTACAGGGCGGCGGTCACACGCAGCCAGGTAACACCAACACGGCCCAATAGACCTTGAATTCCCCTTGGATCTTGGTGGTGCTAATGTTTAGCTAGAGGACGTGGGTGGAAGGTTAGGGGTGGGGGTTGTGGCTGGTGTGGGTATTGTGTTTGACACTCACTGCCGGTACCCTCCGCAGAGACGCGGGGTGTCTTCAGAAGAAGAGGAGGGCGAGGTGGACAGTGAAGTGGAGCTGCCAAGAAGACGGTGAGTCACTCTGAAACCATTTAGAGCGGTTTAGTCCACCGCATGGGGTTGGGGCCAACAGCCTTCAGAAAACCACATAGAGGTTCAATGGCAGACAAGTCAATGCAGAGGGACAACGTTAGGGGGCATGGGAGTAGGAGAGCGCACAGGGGCGAAGCCGTCACTATAGTTTGACTTGAGCAGACTGGTCCGGAGGTCCACTAGGAGGTTCTCAGGTGCACAGACCCATGGGGAACTAGGAGGACATCTGTGATACAAACACAGCACCATCCCTCAAAGAAAAAAAACCTAGGGTGAATTGGGTCACCCAGAAGTTTTGGATAAAAGATACGTATCTCCAGGGTTCAATCGCCCCTCCACAAAGGGCAAAGCCGAGAAGTCCACATTCACCAAACTCATGTCAGCTTGTCAGAGCGCCACAGGACTTGTAGAGTACTTAAAGAGTACCCTTCTTCATGTCTTCTTGGTCTGTCCTTTGTCCACCACTCCCACAGACGTCCTGTGAGCATGACCAAGTGCCAGTCCCTGTCCACGTTCAGCTCAGAAAACCTGTCGGTCTCCGACGGCGAGGAGGGGAACACCACCGACCACTCCCACAGCGGCACGCCGGACGTGGTGAGCACCAACACGGACGAGCGCCTGGACGACAAGAGCGACGACCTGCTGTCCCAGGGCTCGGAGATCCCCGCTGACCCGTCGGACCCGGCCCAGCTGGGCTCCGACGGCCTGTCCGAGAAGGAGGCCGCCCTCCGACAGGTCAAGACCCATCTGACGAGTAACAGCTACGAGGTGAGGAACAAGGGAGGCGAAGAGGTACGGCCGCCGGTGAGCGCGCGAGGAAAGTGACGCCGCATTTGTCCTTTTTTGCTCCCGACCCAGGGTCTTGACGACGACTCGGACTGCGACAGTACCGAGCTGGACCACTCGCCCGGACAGCCCCCGGCCAACTGGTGAGGACGACCTGGTGCGCCTCGACCAGTTCGAACCCGTTTTCGGGCCAGTCCCCACCCAAAACCGTTAACCCCATCGCAGACAGATCAGGTGACATCGCAGAAGACCGAATTGCCCCCCCCCCTCCAAAAAAAAAAAAACTGGAGGGGCTCAGTGACGTTCCCCAACGCCCCAGAGGACCAAAAACAAACGGAAAAGCAACACGTTGGGGCGAACGAGCGGCGGAGGTCCGGTCGGGGGCGGGGCTCCGTAAGAACTACCCTCGTGACTCCTCGGCGACCTCGGTCGCCTGTCCGTTAACGTCCAGCTGGACGAGGATTTTGTGTCACGTTCTCTCACACTGATATCAACGAAACAAAGTATCAGGGCTTTTATATTATGATTTGTATAATTTATATAATTTATATTATTTATTACGGGGGCGGCGGCCGACGTCGTCGCTCGCACTCCATCTCTGAAAAAGGCACTGACTTCCTGTAAACGGTATGTTTCCATGTTATTTAAAAGTAATGTTTACATTTCAATTGTGTTGTTTACATGTTTTGTTTATATTCGGGTCGTAGATGATAATCTACATGTGCGTGCGCATGTATACACGCGCCGTGCTGTCAATCAATTTTTTTCTTTTTAAGATTGTATAACAAAGGTGCTGATGCTACGTGGCGCCATTCCTCAAACACAGAACAAAAATGCTAGCGGTGGAATGTATTGTAGCTGCCGCTAGCGTCAGAGCATCACACACACACACACACACAGGAGGAACACGAACAAAAAGCAATATGTCCGCCGATTCTAGACGCAGATCCTGTTTCGCGGCGCTCACGGTGTTAGCATCCAAGTCTCCGTCCCTTTATTTATTTTATTTTTTTAAGGGGAGCACATCTGAAATTTAAAAACGAACAAAAATGGCCGTCGTTTTGGATGTTGACGAGGGTTAGCTTCGTCCGTTAGCAGCAGGACAGGACATGACACCGTATATCAATAGAGCACTTTCCATCAAACGCGCCGTTCATTCATTCATCTGCCCTGAAGTGAAGCACGTGACGGAGTTAGAAGCTCTCCGGTGAACCTCCCGCGGGAAGGAACCGGAGAAGCCCACGCAGAAAAGAACACACATGGCAATCCAACCAGGGACCTTCTCTGGCTGCTCCCACGTCCATCGTCTCACCGACGATTATTGTCGTCTCCCCAATCCTCCACCCCCCCCCCCCCTAGAAGAAGAAGAAGGCCACGCCCTCTTTGCGTTCTCACCAGCTCAAAGTTCAGGAGCCCCTCCAGGGACGGATGGGGTCCCACATAAGCTAAGGGGAAAAAAAAAAAAAAAAAAAAGAAAAAGACGGCAGCTTGAAACCCCGCCCTTTTGAAAAGGTGTACGACATCTCCTTTGTTATGAAATCTCAGCTTTAGGAGCTTTTATTTTTATTTGAATAAAAAAAAGAAAAGAAAAAAAGACCCCCCCCCCCCCACCCTCCCCCCAAACACCCAGGAACCCTG
>CAAKHD010008880.1:25963-35963 GCA_901007705.1 Fistularia tabacaria | reverse complement strand
GTCAGAAGCCGGCGGGGAAAGCGAGCGGCGGCGGCAAGGAAGAGGAGGAAGGAGGCGGCGCCTCACTGAGCTCGTTATCGATCTCCACCGTCAGGTTATTGGCCGCCACGATCAGCCGGTACTCCGGGTCGGCCTCCACGGGTCCTGACACTGCAAAAGAGCACACCAGGGGGTGAGCGGGGGCGGGGCTTGGCTCGGCAGGGGACGGGGCTTGGCTCGGTGGGCATCGCACGCTCACCCTCGGAGTTCTTTCGCTGTTTCCCGATGTATCCTGAAATCTTGTCCATGATCTCCGAGAACTGTAATGCAGACGAGACCCAGTTTCAGGCCAGTCATTTAACATTTTTAAAGGGTGATTGTTAATAATGTAAAAACCATTTTCAATCCATTTATCTGCAATTTTTACGATAAATATTCAGTTAGTTGAAAGCAATTTAGTGTCAGTTTCTTATTGATTTTTATTGACCACATGCAGGCCTTTATCTTGCAATTTTATGCTAATTTTTAGCTCTTTACATTTTGTCATATTTTTATGGGCCATTTTTCTGCAATTTATCCACAGCTTTTGAAGTCTTTGGTGGTAGTTCTTTGTGATTTAAATGCCATTATTTTATTCATAAAGCAATTTTTTTCATGCACCACCATTAAAGGGCAAATACGGAGGATTTGAGGGCCATTTCTCTCCTGTTTAAGGCCATTTTAAGGGTAATTATTGACAGTTTCAAGACAAATTATAAGTTAATTCAAATAAATGTATTTTTTAAGGCTATTCCTGAGCAAACCTTCATCCATTAATTTGGCATTCATTGATAATTTAAGGACTTATTTCTACAATTTCAAGGCTTACTATTTGTATTTTAATGGCGGTTTAAATGTTTGGGGGACATTCATCTGCAATTTATCCACTACTTTTGAAGCTTTTCATTAAAACCAGACAGTAGTTTTTGGTGATTCAAAGGCTGTTTATCTGTATTTTTATAGCTTTCAGGACATTCACTTGGGATTTTTCGGGGAAATATATCAGCAGGTATTCAGACGGTTTATCAAGATATTGAGTCAAACTAATATCAAAACGCTATTTCTGTGCATTTATCAGTAATTTATAAAACCTTTTTCGGGGAATTTGTTATATATGATCTGTCTACATGCCCATGGTTTTCAAATTTATTTTCAGAACAATCACACGGAGGTGGCATGGACACACGGAAACGGCAAACACGTGAGCAGCTCCAGCTCTCGCCTTGGATTTCAAGCTGGAGAACCTCACCTGTTTGCTGTTGCGCAGCTTGGCGATGGACGCCACGCTCTCCGCTTTGCTGTAGTCCGTCTCCATCTCCTCCGGGATATCCTCCAGCCCGCCCTCCGCCCTGCCGTGGGCGGCCTCCCCATCGCTGTCGCCTTCCTCCTCGTCCGGGTACAAGCCATCCTCGCCTTCGTCTCCGGCCTCCTCCAGGTCGGCCAGGAGCTCGTCCGCCAGAGACATCTGCAGCAAGCCCAGGGCAACGGAGATCCGTGAGCGTTAAGTGTTTATCTTTGTAATCCACGATGGTTTTCACACACAAAAAGATCCGATGCAATTCCTGACAAACTGTTTTCCAACAGCAAGTTGACATTCTGCTGTTACAGCGGCTTGCCGGAATAAAGTTGGAACATCAATGTAAATGAGAGACAGTTCCTTAACAAGAATAAAGTAAAACTATGTAGTAGAAGTGTGTCTGTCTGTCCTCTCAGAAAAAAAATGTTTTATTATTATCAAGCGGCACGACGTCAGAGATCTAAGATCAGTAATCTTAATATAATCTTGTAAATGTTGAATTTCAAGTCAATTCCTTCACGGCAGGTGATAACATAAAAACGCATATTTTGGTAATATGCGCTTATCGTATATAAAAGTGGATTTTTAAAAGCAACTTTACCCTAATCGGACGACTAGATAAAAAATGACTTAATTTTAACTCTATAGCAATCCTGATGTGTCATTTTCTCTAATGCCACATCAAAATAATAAACTCACGTTACGTAAAAATAATTCGTAAACGTAAGAAAATTCGCTTCGGGGGACGGAGAGATTATGGGTTTCAATGTATCAATTTTATGTACACATTTTTCCCCAAAGCGTCTTATCCACGAACATTCAAACTTGACAGTATAAGACCGCGATTCCGTAAATCACACCCGAGGTACATGATGCACTATTTTGGACTGATTCCTTCAGTCAAGACGAAAAAGTAAGGAGAAAATAACAGGAAGACATAAACATATGATTTATTTTTTTTCTGTAAAATTAAAAATTACTTTAAAATTATCCCTTTAATGGAACAGAGCGATGCTTGTAACGTAACCTCTGCGTCTAACCGGCCTTAGCTAGCAGCCGTTAGCGTGACGCCACATTAGCCGAGCTAATGCTGATAAAATAATTTAAAAACTCACTCACCTTGAAGGCTGAAACTCCCGGAGACTAAAGATGCGGAGGCGCGTTTGAATCCTTAAACTCTGTTTTATAAAAGCAGGAACAGGAGTCGACTAAATGCTAATGTTTACGTCGTTGATTCGTACTTTCCGTACCGTAGCTGTTGCTTGTCGCATTTAAATGACGTAGCCAGACGTGCATTGCTTTATGGGAAATGTAGTCCTCAAAGCCAAAGCGATGACTTGCTGACCTATTTTCCCACTAATTATAAAAAGGCTTTTTTTAAATATAATTTCACCCTCATTGTTGTCACCGTTCGCTTCATTTGTTGATTCCTAGATAGCCTCCCTCTCATAAACTGCCATTTTTTTTTTTAAATCTGGTCCTCTGTATAATTTGTGAGGAAAAAACGTTTTGAACGTTTGCTTGCTGTTTTCAGTCCATTGTTCCACATAACGTGAGAAATTAATAAATAAAAAATATGAACAGGCAGGTCAGTAATGTTCCTAATATCAATTATTTGACATTGTTTTTTTGTGTGTCCAGATTCTTATAAATGTATTATTTGGAATTTAAATATTTATTTTATTTCATTACCTCCTGCTGATTTTTATTCATTTATTTTTTAAATACATTTCAAAAAACAAAAAAACATCACACATATTATGAGACAAATATGGAAATATATAGGCCACTACCTAAAAAAAGGTCACTTAAATAAATAAAATGTATATAATTTTATTGCGTCATAGGGCAGCACGATGGTGAGGCGGTTAGCAGTTCCACCTTGCAGGAAGAAGGTCCCTGGTTGGATTCCAAGTGTGTGGAATCTCCATGTTTCCTCCCACGGTTCAAACATGCAGGTTCATTGTCCAGACATGAATGAGAGGGTGAATGCTTTTATGCAATTAAATCTATTTTTTTTCAGAAACATATATATTTTTCAGTGAATGCGTTGAATGCACAGTATGAAAATGCATCAAATGGAAATATGTCTATTACAAATAAGAAACAATCAGATTTATTGTCATGAAACAGTGAGAGTTTCACATTTCATATTTTTTTTTATTTCCCCTTGTTTATACATCATCCCTTGAAAACAATCCGTAAAACAATACAGGTTTTTCTTTTTTTAAAACAACATTTAAACCGACCGAACAAATGGACTAGTTGGACCTCGACTGCATGATGAACTGTCATTAGTAGAAAAAGGGAATAAAGTAACGGATACACAATCAAATGGAGTTATTTACTGATGGAAGGCTCGGGTTTTTCATGCTAAGCTACATTAACTGTCCATAAATGATGAGGGGAGAAAAAAAGAAGGAATGAAAAGAAAAGAAATGACAAGACGGCTAAATATTCATAGACATCAGAAAAATAATGAAACATTACAGGACATCGTTTCCATACAGATTGGCATATATTGACAACTAAAATTATACAAAATACTTTTTTTCCTTTTCCTTTTTTTTTGTTTGTTTGTTTTAGCAATTAAGACGTTTGGGAAAAATATTTTTTTTTAATTTATTTGTTATGAAGATCTTATTGAGAAGGTATAACCTAGATGTGTTCTGCCCCCGAAATAAAAATGTAGCTCAGTCTTATGCTAACGGCAAATAAATAAATAAATAAATAAAATAAAAAAATATCAAGAAGCCATATGTAAATAAATACATCTGTAAAGGACTCTATAATTCAAATAATCCATAAATAATGGCTTTACACAAATAAATAAATCAAATCAAATATGTCACGCAAAGTGGCTCTAGACAAATAAAATACAATTTAATTAAATCAAATTCTACACCATGAGTGTTAACTCACGTTAATAAATAAAAGTGTGACAACAGAGCTGATCATAAAGTCATTGATATATCAATAAATAGTATTAAAGCAAGAGAAAATGTCTAAAGAAAAACAGCCTGTTGTGTTTTTTTCGTGCAGTCTAAGAATACATCTAAAAGTAATCGGCTCTAAAATGATACTGTTTACACCTGTATGATGGGATTTGTACAAATGTGACAAAGTGTCTCTCGGGAGCCGTCGGCGAAAAAGCGCCGCCTACGAGGAACGAATGACCGGCTGCGGCAAAAAAAACCCAAAATAAAATAAAAATAGAAAAAAAAATATTGGGACAAAGAGTGAGGAGGGGGCTGACAGAAAGCGTGTCATCGTCCGCGGTACGACGGGGTGGAGCAGGAAAAAATAAAATAAAAAAAGAGAGAAAGGTAAGCTGGTACACAGCAAGACTCCCACTGCATAGCTGTCACATCTGGTCTCCTTCCAATTTGACAAAGTTCCAGGTTCCCCGCCCCCCCCCCCTCCCCCGTCCCCACGAGCCCCTCCACCCACCCACCCACGACAGGCCGACTGTGTAAACATCGGCGGGCGGGTGCTCCTCCGACCCCCCGGCGTACAAAATCCTGTCGCTGGTGCAACCTGGAGAACGTCCAGCCTTTACAAACCGGGGGGGGGGGGTCTCGTTTCTTTCGGGTTGCCTATTCAATACAAAAATAGCCTCTGAGTGAACGGCTGGTTTGTCGGGTGCACGTGCATGTGTGTGTTGAAGTGTGTGTGTGTGTGTGTGTATGTGGTGTGTGCGTGCGTGCGTGCGTGCGTGCGTGTGTGTGTGTGGAATTCACTGGCCAGTCTCAGAGGGTTGGTCATCTGTCTCGGCGATGCTCGCCGCACGTCACACCAGGTGCGGGTCGCTGGCGGGGCTGACGGTGAACCGCGACGACGTCACGGGATTGCCGGAGCCCGCAGGCGATCGGGGTTTGATTGACGGGTCGTCCCTCCGCTTGGGTTCTTTGCTCCGGGTGTTCGGACCTGAGGGTTTTTTTTTAAAAATACATTTCTTAGAAATGTGTTTCTACTGGGGCTGCAGGGCCGATCCCTGCGCACACATTCAAACGCCAATGTCATGTATGTTCTTATGACGTGTATTTGAAAATGGTCAGTAAATTGGAGGCAACTCACTCTGTAAACAGATTTCCTCACAGTCTGTGTGTGAAGCACCCATCTCATTCTGGATACATATTTCATATCCATCTCATTCTGTATATATATTTTATATCCATCTCATTCTGTATATAAGTATCATATCCATTTCAATCTGTGTATATATTTCATATCCATCTTATTCTGTATATATATTTCATATCCATCTCATTCTGTATATATATTTCATATCCATCTCATTCTGTATATAAGTATCATATCCATTTCAATCTGTGTATATATTTCATATCCATCTTATTCTGTATATATATTTCATATCCATCTCATTCTGTATATATATTTTATATCCATCTCATTCTGTAAATACATTTCATATCCATTTCAATCTGTCTATATATTTTATATCCGTCTCATTCTGTGTACATATTTCATATCCATCTCATTCTGTATACAGTGAACCCTCGCTATAACGCGGTTCACCTTTCACGTTCTTGCTGCTTCACGGATTTCCATTGTGCATTGTGTTCTGCATTCTGATTAGTCTCCCCGCTTCTTCTCTATCTGTGTGTCAATAACGTTACGGTTTAATATGTACATGTAAATAAAACAGCTTGCCAAATTTAAGTTTGCTAATTTTCTCTAAAACCCATAATGTCGACAAAAGGTTCTGCACCGACAAAGGCACTTGCGGTCGTGCCCAAAAGGCAGCGGAAGATGCTAACTATTGCAGAAAAAGTTAAACTTCCGCACATGCTAAAGCAGGGGTGCTCAATATGTTGATTGCGATCTACCAGTCGATCGCAAAGGTAGAATTGGTCGATTGCATGACATCAAAAAAATAGACGCCAGCCTATCATCCAGCCCATCACTTGATTGATATACAGGGCAGCCAGTCAGATGACAACTGAATTTTTCCGACAGTTAGGTCACCGTGCATGCGCAAACAATGGTGCTAAGTGCAGCAAAACTAACAAGCTAATCAGCAAGTTACCTCCAATTTTGAGCCCTCGCTTTTTTGATCTACCCGGTAGATCATTTTGACTTGGTCACTTTATAAGTAGCTGGCATGCTGAAAAAGTGTGAGCACCCGTGTGATAAAGGTAAGTAAAAGCTATGCGGTTGTAGATTGCCATCATGGAATTAATTAATCTTCCGTTCGTTCCATAAAGGAGTAACATAAGGACGACAGCAGAAATGAGTTTTAATCTGGATGCAAAAAGGGTAAACAAATGCTTAGGCCTGTAAAAAGGTTTTGCTCTTTGGTTTCAATGTATTATAGAGTATTTCATTGTATAATAATTGTAAAACAAATAACGGTTACTACTTCACGGATTTCGCCAATCACAGGTTCTTTTGGAACGTAACCCCCGCGAAAAATGAGGGTTCACTGTATATATTTCATATCCATCTTATTCTGCATATATATTTTATATCCATCTAATTCTGTATATATATTCAGTGGGCACACATATAAATTATACCCATCTCCTTGTCCATGTATGTATACATATAGATATAAATAATTTTGTACACACATATGGATTTTATATCCATCTCAGTGTACATATACATATTATATGCGTCTCCTTCTGTGTGTGTTTGTTCAATTCTATATATTTATATGTATACACACAGACACACACATATATAAAGACACACAAACATTTACATTCATATAAACAATATCCATACAATTCTGTGTGTGTCTATCTATATATGTATATCTATATTGATTTTATATCCATTTCATTCAGTGTTTATTTATACCTATATATATCATATCCATCTCCTTCTCTGTATGTGTATATATCTCTCTCTCACTCTGTAATTATACATGTATTTTATGCCTATCTCATTATATATATAAATATGCACACACACACACATACATACATACATACATACATACATACATATTATAAACATGCACACAAATATTTACATACATATATAATATCAATTTTTAATTAAATTTAAGTGATTTTTTTTTCACTTTTCTTGCATTTTTCAAAATAAATAAATGAATTTAAATCTTTCTTATTTGCAGGACTTTGCAGGACGAATGTAGCTGAATTTAAGGCTTTCTTTCAAAATTCAAATTAATTAGATCATTTTATGGCGGATTGTTTCTCATCCTCGGTCGATTTCTAACTGAATTCCGAGCGATCCTCACTCTCACTGCGTTTCCCACGGGACAGAAACCAATTCCAAATCAATTCCATAGTTCGTGGGTATTAAACTTAAAAGAATAGAAAATGAACAGTTTTCTTCGACGAATCAAATCCTCAGTTTCTTCGAAGGTGCCCCAGAACACCTTTCGCCCACAACTCCTGGCTAAAAAAACTGGACACGCCGCTTGTTTTAGTGTGTGCCAGATATTCGCGTGGTATTTAAAGAGCAGTGATGTAAGAGCTGGATGAAGGCGTCAGCTCTGCAGGGCTCACAGGTTGGGACACACGGTGAGACAATAAACCAGCTGTCTCATTCTATTAATAAAATCCAGCTAAAGCGCCGCACAGCAGCTTGCGGTTAAAAATAACCCGCTTTCAAAGGGACCGCGGCCTCTTCCTTCGGGGCTTTCAAACATCTCCGAAGGCTACGCAGGAACCAGGAGGCATCTAATTTTGGTGGTTGTGTTTGTGCTTGCCAGACAAAGGCACGTCAGAAAGCCAGACGTTCACTGTTCCACGGAAATGACTGGAGGGTTTCGGTTCCCGAAAGATGACTTCGCCGAAATAGAGTTGGAATTCGGTCGTCGTTTGCCGACTTCCCACAGCCGCAGGGGGTCGAGCGAAGCTAAAGTTCGCTTTGAGTCACTTGTTTAGCGGGTTTGTCGTCTTGCGGTTTTATAATGCTTAGCTATTTGAGCTATTAGTATGTAGCTATTAGTGCTACCGTCATTATTCGTATGGGATCATTTGTGCCTGTCCGTATTCCTGCCAGAAAAGACAGATGGTTCTAGGGAGGAGTCAGAGAAGCCATCTTTGTCAAAACAGAAAAACCGTCTCTGAACAGAGGAGGGGACCTCAGGCACAACATTTTACCGACATAAAACGCCGTACTGGGATCAAGCACACACAGATCAGGCCCATCTGCACCCTCCAAAGGTGGTTGAAAGATCCACTATCAGAACCAACCCCTGGTAACCTCCACCTGAGCCTCAGTCCATGTGATCCAACAGGATCCATTCAGAGAAGTTTGGCTTCATCTCCCAATCAAGGTAATCCCCAAAAGTTGTACCTTTGTCCCCACCTAACGACGCCTCCATTAGCATAACAAACCCCTTCCACCTAGTTTCTTCCGATCAGCTCTTCCACTCGCATAACAAGCTATGGTAAACTGGACCTGCCCACAACCCTGGCACTGAGATTCGGAAACTCCCCAAAGGCCATTAGAACCAAAGAAGCTTGGATGAGGGGGAGAAAATTCAAGTCCAGTTGCTCCAGATGTCGTGAAAAATTCCTCAGACCCCTTTTGTCTCCATCACACTCTCTTTTTTCGTCTTTCAAACCCTCTCTCTCTCGCTCTCTCTCTTTCTCCCCAATCCGGTCAAGGCAGAAGGCCGCCCACAGTGAGCTGGGATATGGCCAAGGTTTCCACACTTGTAAGAGACACTTTCACCATTGGCGTCTAGTGCTTGCTCACGGGGTGGATGTTAGGTTTCTGTCGTTGATTTTAAAGAGTGTGGGAACTGGGTTGTGATTGGGCGCCGTATAAATACATTGGAACCTCAGCTTATGAATTTAATTTCTTCTATGACTGCGTTTGGGAACCGAAATATTCATGAATCGAATCAATGTTACCCACTGAAATTGACGGAAATCCCATTGATCCCCAAAACATACTGTGCTCCTTTAAAACTTTTTTTATGGGTTTATTTGTGGCAAAAAAAAGAAAGGAATTAAGGATAACCTTAATCATTGCTGTCTCTGGTGTTCTTTCTTTTCTTGCTAGCACTTGTACTTGGGGTTCCTTCACTAAATCAGCAGAATTGAAGCCTTCTTGCATACGAGACCCTGGCTAACGCTATCTCCAGGTAGCTGTCCAAACTAACAATCACGCCCCTTTAGCCACATTCACTGTCTTTAGCACATCTTTGTTCTCTAGATCGACAGTGATTCTTAACTTCTTCTTAACACCACTAGCACTGGCACTTTTCAACTTTTCTGGGGGCCATGATGATGGCTAGCTTATTGAAAAAACAGCATTATAATGGGAGAGCTCAACGATGAACGATGCAAACAACTCGGAGTAGCACGCACGACTGCCACTACACTATAATGCAACAATCCGCAAAGCCCGTGAGTTTATTTGTTTGTGTGTTCATGCATGGAGGCTTGTTCACGGCTCGATTCAAAATTTGATCGAAAACTCTGTTCGTAGGCCGAGGTTCATCTGTACAATCTGACTTGCGCATCGATGGCTGCAGAGCACAGCTGCCATGGAAGTCACGAACCATACCGTAAGGAGCAACTGCGGGGTTCAGTGTCCTTTCCAAGGACAACTTTGGCACACAGACAGGAGGAGCTGGGGATCAAACCGCCGACCTTCTGATGGGAGGAACACCTGCTCTATCAACAGCAACCCACCCCCCCCCCCCCCCCCCCCCCAGCACACAGCAGCCAC
>CAAKHD010008880.1:5057-25943 GCA_901007705.1 Fistularia tabacaria | reverse complement strand
CCCGTCCCTATCCACAGCCCCCCCCCCCCCCCCCCCCGGTAAAAGATGTAGGTTTGCGGGAGCAAAAGGTATTGCGAGTTTGCTAACACAGCTTGAGGAATGGTTTGTCACACAGAGCCATCTGTGAAAGGATCCCCAGAGAGTGGTGGCTGGAGACTGGATGAGCCACCTCTTCAGGACCTACTGCCATTGCTTACAAGTGCTTCTTGATGATGCTACATCTAAAGCCGACACTGAGTGGCATGCTCCTGACGCCGCACCCAGACGATTGTGACCTCATTATTCAATCCAGCTGTGTTACCTTGGAGCGTGAGATTGTGCATGCATCTCATATCACCCGATGAGAAACTCGCGGCCTTCTCCCTGCATGCAAACATCAGCTGCCGCACGGAATCACCAAAGTCAAATATGCTCAAGATCTTTCACAGAATGTAAAACCGCCTGAAAGTCCCAAAGAAGAAGCCATGTTTCTGGTCTAAACACCCGGAGCATACAATCGGCACGGCAGGGAGTCGATAGTCATTTCTTGGGTGAACTGTCACTTCTTGGGTTCCCCATCTCTGGGGAACAGACTGACGTCAGCTACAAAGATGCGAGACATTACTGAACTGCTGATCCATGTAAGTAAATATAGTAATTCATTCATTATCTATACCGCTTATCTTGCACTCGTGGTCGCGGTGGGGCTGGAGCCAATCCCAGATGTCATTTGGCAACAGGCAGGGTTCACTCTGGACCGGTAGCCGGTTGATCACAGGGCGACAGCTGGAGACATCCAGGGACCTTCCAGGAAGTGCTAACCACTGTTCCACCATGCCGTCGTAAGCAAATATACTGTAACTCAATTATCTGCGCTTTGTCCTTGTCCGGGGCCTTACCGTGGAAATCCAACTTGCTGCTTCTGACTGACACCGGGACAGGAGTCGTGGGCGCTGAACTGCTCAGCTCATTGGTCGGCGTTTCCTGCAGTGACAGTGGGAAGTCCCGCTCTCACTCATTATGTTGAACACATGCAGTTAATGACAGGATTTTTCAAGCATACCTGATCAAAGAGATAAATGGTGACATCATCGAAAAAGGACACGTTTCGCCCCCTGTCCTTTTCCCTGTCCATCGCCTCCTTGGGCGACTTCAGCAAACTCCTCAGGCCGACTCGTTTGTCCACGTCTGTCTCGGTGACAATGATAACCCTCCGGGAGCTCTCATCCTCCTGCTCGTCCTCCTCCTCCTCGTCGGGGTCACTGCCCGACGACAGGCCTCTCCGCCTCCCGATGCGACTCCCAATCGGCCCGTCCCCAAACCCTTTACCAGTGGGGGTGAGGGGGAGAGTCAGAGTGAGAGGTGGGAGGGCGAGAGACAGACGGGCTAGTTTTGCTGTGAGAACGAGAGAAAACGAATTTAGACATGAGTCCAGGCTTACAGAGGTTCTTTTTTTTTCTACTTCATAGTTTAAGAGAAAAACTTGCGACAAAGCTTCCTGCCTGATGCCCCTTGGGGCTACTGTTTGGTTGCAATTTTTTAGCCAAACGTTCAGGAGATGGTATTAGCCGAAAAAAAGAGCCCCCAATGGGGCCAGATGTTTCATCTTTTCATGCCCAAGGAGCCGAATGTTACCACAATAAGATTCGTCGGAGTTGACCACAACCTGGACGCCTCAGAATGCTCACTGACATGCTTCGGGAGATGGCAAACTCCGCATCCAGCTACCGCTTGAGTTTCCAGCCCATAATGTCACCCGGGATCACATTTTCAAATGGAGGCCAGCTGTCTTTACGCAAGGACAAACAAACCCCATCTAAGAAAGTTACTCCATGCATGTGACCCCCCATCTGGCCCTTAGACTACAGTGTTTAAAACAATGTTTCCCAACCACTGTGCCGTGGCACATTAGTTGCCGGTAAGAGATCATCAGGTGTGCCATGGAAAATGACCACTTTCACCCGATTGGTCCGGAAATTATTTATTCAACGCAAATGATGAGTCTTGGTAAGTCTATCTATGTGGGCAGCATGCAGGGACAGGCAGAACAGTTAAATGCTCTTCCACTAGATGGGAACTGGTAGTGAATGAAGTTGTGGGTCTACCTGCTGTCTCTCAAACAGCAGAATCATTAGTGATGCTTGGAGTGAGACAGCGGCAGCGATACGCCATGGATAAATATTTGAAAAGAAAAAGTACTCAGTAAGGACCCTCTGGTCCTGAAGAACATTGTGACCCAGATGAAGGCCCAAGTATAAGTAGAGGTCAGAAGAAATTAAAAAAGGTGAGCTCAAGACGACAAAATGAAAGTTCAGATTGCGTTTGGATTAACTTTTACTGGGGAACCAACCGAGCCGACCAGGTTGTGGCTGCTGTGTAGGGAAAAGCTGTCCAGCAGCGCCACGCTTCCAAGCAAACTTCAACTAAACACCCTTCACTTGAAGACAACAACACAGACTATTCTGTTTATGTTCTGTTTGTGAACAGACGGAGAAACAGGCAGCGTTGTTGAAGAAAACCATGTGACTAGTGAGAAAGCTTTGAAAGCTAGCTACAAAGTTGCTGAACTCATCGCTAAATCCAAACAGCTAGTTCCTGCAAGCATATCAGCTTTGTGTTCAACCAAACAGGGCCAGATTTTACACTGAGTTAATCAGTTGAGACGACAGTTTAATTCTATTACATTAAAAACCTTTTTTGGCATAGGTGAAGGTAGGAACGTAGATCGACCGGTAAATTGAGAGCTTTGCCTTACGGCTCAACTCCCTCTTCACCAAGAGAGACCGGTACAGAGTCTGCATCACTGCAGACGCTTCACCAATCCACCTGTCGATCTCCCGCTCCATCCTTCCCTCACTCGTGAACAAGACCCCAAGATACTTGAACTCCTCCACTTGGGGCAGGACCTTTCCCTGACCCAGAGTGGGCACGCCATTCATTTCCGGTCGAGCACCATGGTCTCGGATTTTGAGGTACTGATCCTCATCCCAGCCACTTCGCAGCAAGAGCTGGAGATCATGACCTGATGAAGCCAACAGGACCACATCATCTGCAAAAAGCAGAACCTGAGCCAGAAGGCAAAGCTCTCAATTTACCAGTCGATCTACGTTCCTACCGGCTGTGGGTAGTGTCCGAAAGAACGAGATCGTGGATACAAGCGGCCGAAATGAGTTTTCTCCACAGGGTGGCCGGACTCTCCCTTAGAGATAAGGTGAGAAGGAACTCAGAGAAGAGCCGCTTTTGCTTCTCTGCATAGAGAGGAGCCAGATGAGGTGGCTCGGGCATCTGGTCAGGATGCCTCCTGGACGCCTCCCTGGGGAGGTATTCCGGGCATGTCCATCTGGGAGGAGGCCACGGGGAAGACTCAGGACACGCTGGAGAGACTATGTCTCTAGGCTGGCCTGGGAGTACCTTGGGGCCCCCCCAGAAGAGCTGGACCATGTGGCTGGGGAGAGGGAAGTCCAGGCCTCCCTGCTCCGGCTGCTGCCCCCGCGATATGACTTCGGATAAGCGGAAGAAGATGGATGGATGGATCCATGCGATTTTTCTCACATAAAATATGTGCCATGGCTCAAAAAAGGTTGGGAAACACTGGTTTAAAGGACCAGGATATTTGGGAGTAGGGGGCTTACAGTAAATAGGAAGCTCGTAATTTTGTGACGCTCTCTGAGGGACGAGTCCGAGATCAAGAAACATGCAACACCAAAGAAACTGGATCAGCAGATTAATCTGCCGGCACGACGGGTGCCGCTTTTAGCCAAAACATTAAAAAAAGAAAAACCCACCCAAACTCATACACAGACATACCCTTCATCGCCTGGTTGGCTGCTGTTTGAGGCGCCGTGACCTCGGGCTGTTCAATCGCTGATGGCGGCTCGGCCTTGGCTTCGTCGGACTGTGTGCGAGCCTGAACGCGGGAGGTGCTGTCTTGCTCTGGTTGACTGCTAAAAACAAACAAAGAAGAAAAAGGATTGACCCAAATAAAACTTTAATAATTGTTCTTGCGTCAATCACTGAATCTTGCGGACCACAAGGCGCATTGCATTACAAGGCGCAATATTGATAAAAACGGAAGCACCAAGAAGGACCTCCTCGAAAGTCATCGATCTTCGTCATGTCGTGTGCTATCGCTGTCGCCTTGAGTGGAATCGAGACAGTAGAGAGTGGTGGAGGTAGGCGCACAACATACTGTTCCCTGATTGGTTTATCGTTGCCAGCGATAGCGGACAGCTTAAGTTAGTGTGAGGTTGGAACACTACGTAATTAGTTATCTTACATTGTCTGATGTTGCAACCCATATTCAACCAATGACCCACTTTGATACAACATTCCTGTGTCAGATGGGAAGGGTCCGAGAACCAATTAAACAGAGTGGCTTTGTCCCTTACCAAAGTCCCACTACAACATTTACAGATTTTTGAGCACAGTGTAACATTTAAAATTGGTTGGAGGTCAGTAAGCACAACAAGAATACATACATAACGTACACTGGATTATAAGGCGCGCGGGCAATTTCCGAGAAAATGTAAGGATATTTTAGACCAAAAAATATGGTAAGTACAGAGGTACAATGACAAGTCGGTATCCTCAGTACCTCTCGGACTCTTTTGGTTCCTCCACAGTGATCGTCTCTTCGACGGCCTTGGCAGTTTCCTCGCCCCAGGGCCGAAGCGTGACCGTGTCCTTGACCGTGGCTCCCCAAAGCACATTCGTTTTCACGTTTTCACTGAGGGAGAACTGTAGCCTTTCTTCGCACACCTGGGGGTTAGAAGACCAAACAGAGGGCAAGATGAGACAGCTGGATAGCAACAAATCAGAGGTTCTCCTTCTAGCGCCTCAAAAGGAAAAAACCTGTTCACCTGCATCATGAGGCCATTCTTGGTGGTCATCTTGGAAAGCGATCCCTGGTCTTTGACCTCCAGTGTTCTCATCATGTCGATCCTCTCCTCTTGAGGTGGCACCCTGTCTTGCGAGTTCAAGATCGCATGTGGTGCTTCCTCCGCCATCTTGTCCAAGCTCTCACAGAGTTCACTGTCCTCTGCTTCCATGTCTGCACTTTTGTCCTCCTCTTCTGCATTGCTTACTCCGGCGGAACTACTTTTTTGATCGGGTGTTTTCTTCAACGACTCCAGGAGCTCGAGGTTCCCAAGGAATAGGTCTTCCTCGTCCCCAGATATGCAACACAGCTGTTCCAGCTTTTCAAAATCCTCCAAGGGCTCCTCGTCCAAATCCTTCCACTCGGAGATTAGCAACTCTGGGAGGGCGTTGAGGGGATCCTCAGGTGGAGAAAGGCCGGATGCCTGGATTGGGTATGTTTGCTCAATGCACGTGATGGTACTCTCCTCATCCGAAGGTAAGCGCACCGTGGAGACATCCAGGTTTGCCGAGATCCCTTTGTTCTGGGTGGAGCTGTGGGCCAACTGTTGCTGCTGTGCACCAGAGATGTAAACGTTGTGAGTTGAGATAACAGGAGTCTCTCCCTCGGCACCACCAATAAAGTCCTCAAGATGGATGTTGCTAATAAACTCTTCAGCCTCTGTAACAGATGGCGGTGGACTCGGAAAGGAGTCATCTAAACTCTCCAGTTTTTCATCCTGCACGTCGAGGTCGATGCTGGGCGGAGGACTGGGGAAGTCCACGGAGCTGAAATGATCCACCTGTGGGTATGCCCGCTCAGTCTCTTCCTGCGTATCAAGATCACCGGAACAGACGATGGGATCAGGCAGGAGGGGCGTGTCTGTAGAACCCTCCCTTTTGTTCGGTGCGATCATTCTTTCCTTGTTGTGTTGGCATGAACTCGAACGGCATGCTTCTGAATCCAGACCCCCCTCTTCGATATCCTCCAGGTCCGAGAGGTTTTCCTGAGGAGCTTCGGTGATACGAATGGATATACTTGCACTTGTGTTCTTTAGATTATGGTCTACACAGTTCTCTGGAGAAGACGTTTTGCAGACATGTGGAAGCAGCAGCTGCTCCTGCCCCGTTTGGGTCTCACCAAGGTGGTTCAGAGGCCACTGGTTAAAGTTCTGGTTCCCCTCTGTTTCCGCGGAGTTGTGCTGATCGTCCCCGTCTCCAATGGCCACCAGGTACGAAGAAATCTGCCTCTGTCTTTTCTCCAAATTCTCTTGATCTGGGATTTCTACGTTCTCCACTTCGATGTCCGAGATGAATATATTCACGTCTTTGTTAAAACCATCTTCCAGGTTCTCGATATTTTCCTCCTGCTGTATGTGAAACACTGCGATCATCTGCTGTTCATTTGCGTCGCCGGAGGCCCACTTGTCCTTCACGACGAGACTCCCCCCGAGTCCCTGGGTTTCGTCGTTCCACGTTTCTTCACAGCCTTCCAAGATGGCCGGGTGGGCTTCACTCCCCGCAAGCTCGTCGTTCTCCTCCGTCTCCCAAAACTCCTGACCTACAACGAGCCGCTCGCCCACTTCCCACGCCTGATTACCGAACCCGGAGAAAAACTCTGACCTCAGCTCGACGTCGCGGCACCTCTTCTCCGGAGAGGCCCACTGGTCATTCTCGTCAGGCCATAAGTGCAAGTCTCTGGACTGAGTGGAGAAGCGGTGACAGTCGAACTCCCCCCGGACAACACCGCATACTGTATGTTCACTGTTGTCCTCCGGCGTGTTCCACAACTCTTTCATTTTCAGATCCCGCCTGTCATGGGACTCTTCGTCAGCACTTTTCGCAGACCCCAGCCCGCCTGCTGCCACTCCACGCAGGGGTGACTTCTCCCTCATGGCGTTACTCAGCTCTGCAGCAGCCAGCTGATTCTCGGTCTCTGTTTTGACCTCGACTGTCTTGCCCTCGCCAATGTCCGAGTAGCGCAGGTTTCTAAGGCCCAGTTCGTTGTGGTCTATGTGGTGGAGCTCGACGGAAGGCACCTCTTCACTTGTCTCAGGTTCTGTCCCGGCCGAGGAGGCTTTGTCAAAGGTACCTTCGGTCGTCGCAACACCTGATGGTTTTTCATTACCATGCCCGATGCTGTACACTTTAGAGAATCTGGACTCTGTGACGCCGACGTCGAGTTTCGGCACCAACGATTCGGCAATGTCATTTCCACGGTGCTGGGAATTCAGGCCGGATAGATTGTTGTCCCCCTTTAGTATGCTCTTGTAGTCTGTGTCGCTTGTTCTTAAAACGCAGTCCTTTTCCTGGCTGCCAGTTACGGACTCGATCAAAATATCTGCCCCGGAAAGGTTCCTGGAGTGGAGATTGAAGTCGTTCTCCGGACAGACCCTGCAGTCTGTTATCTGAGCGACAATGCCATCTGGGTAGTGGTTATCTTTTGCAATGCCACTGCCACGAGGCAGCCCTTTCAGTGGCTCATCATCTAATTTGGAGAAAAAACGATCAATGAAATCAACACAGTCCTTGGCCTGGGGACTGTCAAAGACCGTCTTCCCCTCGTTGTAGAAGATCCCAGAATCGTCTCTCTGGTTGGGCTCCAGCCCTTTTCCACTGAGGACATCTGCCTCGTCTCCGGAATGAGATATGTCGTTTTCAGGGGTACTTGCGTACGGAATTATCCTTTCCTTGCATATTTCCGTGTAATTCATGTCTCCAGTTTCGACTCTGCTATCCAATTTCTCCAAACTGTTTCTGAGAGGGCTCTTGTTTTCTGTCTCCACCTCATCCTCGGTTTCTGTCTTTTCCTCAATGCCCGTTAACGTTCCCCGATCGCCGCCGCCTCCTCGACTGCTACCGGGCCTCGAGGCAATAAGTCCGTCACCACTCCTTCTGCCGGTCCCATCGCCTTCCCAGTCGCTGTCGGAGAAATAGGCAGAGTCCCGGTGGGGCGTGTCATTTCCCAGGGCTCGCCAGCTGCCGCCTCCCGATCCACCGCCCATCCAGGAGTCGCTGGGTGTGAGGCAGTCGGCCGAGCTGGAGGTCAGAGGGGATAGGACGGAGTCGCTGGGAGTAACAAGAGACCCATCAGAGGACGGATCCCATTCTGGTGTGGTTGGAGTGGCTGCCTTTTCCACAACGGGACAGTCCCTTTCTTGAGCAATGCCACTGCGTTGAGGTGAAGCTTCCTTCATGGACTCCACAAAGCAGCCGTTATCGTTCTGAAAACCCAGATCATTCAAGTCACCCGAGTCATCCATCGTGGCGTCTCCAGAGTCCGCCGCCGGAGCTTCGTCGGTGTGCCACTTTTCTTTCCCGGGCTCAAATAAAGTGAGGTCCTCCTCCATCCGCTCTTCGTCTCGCCTCTTTGGGCTGCCAGCCTTCAGGCCATCTCTTATGATGAAGCCATTAGCTACAGAATCGTGTTTTTGACTATCGTTTGGGGCAGGTGATTGGTTCCCATGCAGAATCACAGTGCTGGAGTCTTCATCGTCCTTGGCGGGCTCACTAGGAGACAGAGTACCAGCTTTCAGCTCTCCTCTGGCAGGTAAGGCGGGGCCGTCCGAACACTCCTCCTCCTCTTTCTGGCAGGTGAGTGTCTGGTTGTGCAAGAGGCCATTCTTGGGCATGATTTCAGAAAATACAAACTCGTTGGACTGGCAGCGGGCGGCCGAGGGGTCGGCGCTCCCTTGGTTGTCGGGCTTTGCGGGCTGCTTCGCCGAGGCGATATGAAGGATCGGGATCTCGGGCCTCGTGGAAACTTTGACCTCGCTCTTCTTTGCTCGTTTGGTCACCTGGGCATAGATGGCCTCCGTTTGCGTGTCGTCTTTGCCTCTGCTGGACGCTCGTACCGAGCTCTCTGACTGGAACCTTATGGTCTGAGTGGTGTCGGGGTCCAAGCATACTGACTCGTATTCAGGGGACAGAGGAGTAGGGGAATAAGAGGGATCTGCCTCCTTCCTGTTTGCCACTGCGTTCTGTCTGGATATGATCTCCGTCAGAAACGTCTCTGCTGACTGAATCTCCTTGAGGAACTCCTCCCTGGTCATCTCTGTTTTCCGCGGCTCGGTCTGATGCATCTCCAACTCCTGCTTCCCGATCGTGATCTCAGAGAGGAGGGAGCGTGACCTCCTGATCCCTTTTGAGTACGCCTCTTCAGCTTCGGTGTACGAGGGCAGGCCCGAAGCGCAGACATGAGGCTGGAGTCTGGATCCGGGGGGATAGAGGTATTTTACGGGGTCGTTTTCGGTACCTCCCTCCGCGTCAGCGTCCATCCGTCCCGTGTTGATCTCCGTGAGGAAAAGATCTCCCTGGTAGGAGTCTTTAGTGACTGCGTTGTGCTCCTCCCCTGCCGTTCTCCTGCTGAGTTTCTCCAGCCCCCACGACTGTCCCGCCGAGCCCAGCTCCGTGATCAACGACTGGGAGCGCCGCATCCCCCTGTTGGGGGCCACAAAGTTCCCCCATTTCTCCCCGTCCCCTTTCTCCTCCTTCCCCTCTGCCCACGAGGGGTCCGACTTTGACTCGGCGGACTCGCCGACTGTAGATATCTCCGTTAGGAAAAGGTGCATGGGGGATTTCTTGGTGGGGGCGGCGCGCTCCGCCTGAAGCTCGGCGTCCTCCTTCCAAATGGCGGGCAGGATGGTGTCAAGGCGGGACTGTGTCCTCTTCATCCCCCTGGAGAAGAGCTCTGAGGCGGCGGGGTCTGCGTCCTCGGACAGGCTAGAGTGGGCGATGGTCGTCCCGCTGCCGTGATTCTCAGGTGACATAAAGGGAGAGTCATCCTCGTCGGAGTAGGTGGGACTGGACGACGACTGGCGGTCCATTTGGTGCTGCGCGCGGGGCAAATTTCGATAAATGGGGCGCAGGGGGTTGTCCCGGCGGATGGGGGAGTCAAAGTCTTTTGTCCTGGAGTGGGCGTCCTTCGAGTTGTGCACCGACACCACACTCCTGCTTTCGTCCTCTCCGTCAGTCGGGTCACAGGACAGTGGGTCTCTGTCGGAGCGCTGCATCTGCGGCTTGGGGTAGCGCGAGTAGGCCTCGGCAATGCTGTAGCTCGGGCAGCTCCTTTGCGGCTTGGAGTGGGGCGGCAGAGGCGGTGGGAACATTTGCTGCGCTGGGTAAACAGGGTGGCTGGATGGGGGCAGCGAGGGCGAGAGAGACGGGGACGGCGGAAGAGTCTGTCTGGAGCGATGGAGCCCCAGGTGATCGAAGGCGGAAGGCGGGCAGCTGCTCATGTGATGAGGGTCCGTCTCAATTTTCCCACAAATGCTGTAGTGCGGAAGCCCCCTGTATCCGAGCGGAGGCGCGGGGAGGGGGCGCGAGTGAATGTGATTGGCCGATGACATGGACATAGAGCGGGGCTTTGGAGGGAGCACCGGGGCCTGAGAAGACGTCTGCGTTTTTTTATCCGCGCTGTTGGCCCTTTTCCTGTCCTCTTCTTCGTCGTCCCCAAGATTGATCACCGAGAAGTCTGTCACTCTGCTCGAAGCGTCTCTGAATTCCGCTACGCCCGTGTTGGGTACCTGGAGTTTGACTTCGCTCGATCGCACAGTCTGGAGGCCCTTTCCTGCAGAGCACTTCTCGGAGGAGCAGTAGGGGACTCGCTCTTTCCCCAGCATCCCACTGCGGATCTCCACCAGCTCCATATCACCGGGGCAAACGGAATCCGCCCGAAAGGAGGACTGCGCCTTCCCCTTGAGAGTCGGCGACTTGTCCTGGGGTGTGTGCTCTTCTAATCGGATGTAGTACTCGCTGGCAAGGGAGGGGCTCCGCGCGCTGATCACCGGGACCACGGTGGGCGTGTCCAGGGACTGCCTGTGGTTGTTGTTCACCGTTGGGATGGGCTGGGGAGGCGGGAGGGGCTTGTAGCCCCGCCTGGCATGCGCCTTCTCCCAGAAGTACTCAAAGTTCAAGCCTTTGCTGGTTTCCGTGACGGTCAGGATGTCGTCCAGCTCGGACGAAGTCGGCGCCATACGGTTGCCCACTGGGTCCAGCAAGGGGTAGGAGTTGTCCCGGTCGTCCCTGCCGTACTCCCGCTCCCTCTGCCGCTCGTTCGCGGCCGTCTGGAAGGCGGGCGGGCGGAGTAAGTCCCAGCGGCGTTCAAAGGACTCCTCGCTCTCCCCTCGCCTCCCACAGCCCTCCTCGTACTCCTCGTCCTCTTCGTCCTCTTCGCCCACGCTGCCCCTCCCTATCCCCCGCTCCGCCGCCAGGAGGGAGGACAGCAGGAGGAATATCTCGGCTACAGAGGGGCGCTGGGACGGCGGGAGCCAGCAGGACTGCATGATCTCGTACCTGGGATGGGGAGAGAAGAGAGTCAGGACTGAAACCCTGGGACAGGAGGTGACTTTCCGGGGGTCACGGCCTGGGTCGGGACGGTGCCGGACCTGCATCTGCCAAGACAACGTCCCGCAAACTGAACTGTCACATGACCCCTGGTCGCAAAGTAGCAAGTTATTATCATGATTATTGATATTGCATTCATGTGTACCCCTTATCCTGCACTCAGGGTCGCCTATCCAAGCTGTGATGCAGAAGCGTCACACACCGCGCCGCCGCTTTTAGGAATAAATTCGAAGAGCCCCAAGAACCCTCTCCCCCCCGACTGCGCTCACCAGTAATCTGCGTGGGAGAGCTTCAGCCTGGGCTGGGCTAGCGTGATCTGCCGCTCCCTGATGACGAAGGTCAGCACCTCCTCGTCGCTCAGGTGCCGGTGGGGCTGCGAGCCGAACTCAAACAGCTCCCATATGACGACCCCCAAGGACCTGCGGGACAAAGGGGACGGGGGTTTGACGGCGGGAGTGTCCATCACAAATCTACGTCTAGTCCAAAAATGACAACTCCCTCTTTGGACCCCTCAAATGAGGACTTTCGATGTCGTGTTCTTCACACTTGTTGTCCTACGGAGCACATGCTAGCATGTAGCGTCAAGAGGTACACTTGAGGTGCTTCATAGGTGGGAAGACGTACCACACGTTGCTGGTCTTGGTTTGGTCGGTGACAATGAGCGAGCCGCGGTACTCCTCCAGCAGCTCCGGGGCGATCCATCGCAGCGGGATCCATAGCTTGTCCGGGGTCAGGTAGTAATCCTCCTGCGACACAGAGAGAGGGATTTGTTAGTCATCAGCGGCGAATATCCATCTCGAAGAGGTCAAGGGGGCGAGACGCGACCCCATCGGGGGGGATTAACCTGGACGGATCACCTGTCAATCATCCATCCATTCACTGTCTCCACAGGTACGGACATTTTGGGGGCGGAGCCTATCCCGGCTCTCATTTGGCGAGAGGCGGTCAGTTGTCAGAGGATCATAGGGACGCATTTGGAGACACGCAACCGTTCAGCCTCTCATTTGCACGTCATTTAGAGACTCTCAGGCATTCAGTCTCTCATTCACACAAAAAACATGCAAATATTCACACATAAAACATGCAAAAATTCAGCCTCTCATTCAGACCTCCTTGAGACAGGGAACCATTCACACGTCATAAGGAGACACAAGCATTCAGCCTGTCATACGTATGTCATAAAGAGACATACAATGATACAATGATTCAGCCTCTCATTCACTCATGGCTGGGTTTAACCTGGACCTGTCACCTGTCAATCATGCAACCATTCACTGTCTTATGCACGAGTCATTGAAGCATTCACTCAGTCATGAACATGTCACATCGAGATAAACAGCCATTCACCCTCTCATTCACACATGGTGGGGTTTAACCTGGATGTGTCACTTGTCAATCATTCAACCATTCACTCCCCAATGCACACGTCATGTATAAAATACAATCATTCACCCTCTCATTCACAAATCCTATAGATGTACAACCGTTCACCCTCTCATTCACGCGTGGCTGGGTTTAACCCGGACGTGTCACCTGTAAATCACGCAACCATTCACTCTCATTCACACTTCGGGACGAAGTGGAGCCTGAAGTTAAACCGCCGACTGTTGCTTGGACTGTTGGAGGAGGAGGACGGATGGCAGATCCACGGCCCTGACGCGTTCATCTAGCATCGCCTGAGCTACAGGAGGATATAAAGCCAAGGGCGAGTGGAACCTTGTAGTGGTTGTGCGAGAGGCCATAGTCTCCGATCCTGACGGTGAGGTCGGAGGTCAGCAGGCAGTTCCTCAATGCCAGGTCACTGCAGGGAGAGGGACAGCGGGTCATACCATCACTGGCCGGGACTCGGTGTTTGGGCCATAACATTGTGAAAATAAACAAATAAATAAATGATACATAAATAATATTACTGTAACAAGTTATTAATGTAACAATAATAATATGTTATGCCCACCCCCCTTGGCCTTCGACTTGAAATTAATAAACAATATGAATAATTATTATTATCATTAAAATTATAATTAATTATGATATCCCAATAGACAATAATAATAGTCATAATAAGGATGATGGTGAATAGTGATAACAACAGTATAATGATAATAAAAATAATTGTTATATTACCATTATTATCATTATTACAATTATTAACCATATTATTATGATTATTTTCATTTAATGCAAACAAACCACGGATGCCTGATTCCCTCAGCTTTTGCCCTGAAATTAAAAACAACACCAACAATAATAATGATAATAATAAGATAACAAGGGTGACGATGAATAATGATAATAATAACTATTACTATATGATATATAATAATACTTAAATAATGATTAAATTAAATACAATAATATATAATAATTTAATAATGATGCTAAAAGTATAAACCTTTTTAAATCTCATCATTATTGAATGATTATTGTTATTATTTTATTTTTTTATTTTCTATGGCCCTGACACGCCGCTGTAATCTGCTTAAATCCCCGACTCTGACTCCGAGTCCTCGGTGGCGTTTCCGGCGGCGCACCTGTGGATGTAGTTGTTCTCATGCAGGTGCAGCAGGCCGGACGTGATCTCGAAGGCCATCCGCTGGAGGGTCAGCAGGTCCCGGGTGGGCAGGTCGGGGGTCATGCCGTCGACCTTGCGCTGCGCCCGCAAGTACCTCTTCAGGTCGCCCTAAACGTGCAGATCAGAAACAATAAATCAGATGAATTCAACCTCGGGCAAAAAGGCAGGAGTTAACGGCGTTTAAAAAAAAATAAAATTAGAAAAGTCCAAACTTTTGGATGCATATTAGTTTTAAGAGGCTCTGGACAGGGCCATTGTAGCATTTTCGGGGGCCTGGGGCGGGATTTAAAGTTGGGCCCCTCTGCAAAAACAAACAAGCCTTCATTATTGTTATCTTATTATTAAAAAAAAAGTATGAAATCTTCTTCGAATGCAAACATAATTAAAAAAAATTAAATTAAATTGTTTATTTATTGAATAATAATATTTAAATTAAAAATTAAATTCTAAAAATACAAAGGAAGCACCGAAGGGCCTCTGCATATGCTGAATTTATTTAACACGTTTGCAGCAGAAAGACAGGAAGAAGACGAAAAAAAAGGAGAGGATAAAATGGGATGGAGAATTGAAGGAATCAACAGCGGAGATCCAGCGTCACCCACCAGCTGACAGAACTCCATCACCAGCAGGAAGGGGATGCTCTCGCTGCACTGACCCAGACACTGCAGGATGTTGGGATGCTTCAGGCTCCTGAACAGGAAAAAACATTTATTCAGATGGATAGACAGTTGCATTTTCAACTGGTTTTATTTTCAGTTCCTTTAAATTTAATTCCCATTAACTGCGGCATTCACTGTTTTTGTCACATGAAAATGCAGTGAGTACAAAAAGGGCCTTTTTTTTCCTTAAATATAGCAACATTTTTTCAGCAAAGTCAGAAAGCTTGTAATAATTGGAAAGATTTAAACTGATTTATTTTAAAAAATGCAAAAAAAAAAAAAATCCCTTCAAAAACGCATAAAAATCAAAAAATTACCATAAAGTTAAAGTTAATTTGCCCTAAAATAAAGATTAGACATAGGACTGTTTTGGATCAGTTTAATTTTCAATTCCTTTGAATTAAATAGCCCATCGACCACAAAATAAAATGTTTTGGTCACATGAAAACGCAGTGAGTAAAATAAGGCCGTTTTTTTCTTAAATATAGCAACATTTTTACAGCAAAGTCAGAAATTGTGTCATTATTGGAAAGATTTCAATGAATTTATTTATGTATTTAAAAAATGCAAGAAAGTTTAAAAAAAAATCCCTTCAGGAATGCATAAAAATCAAGAAACAAATTGCCATAAATGAAAGTTAATTTGCCCTGATATAAAGATTATACATAGGTCAACTTTTGATCAGCTTTATTTTCAATTCCTTTGAATTAAATAGCCCACCGACCGCAGCATAAACTGTTTCTATCACATGAAAACGCAGTGAGTAAAAAAAAGGCATTTTTTCTTAAAAAGGCAAAATGTTTACAGCAAAGTCAGAAAGTTTGTAAATTATTTACTGAAAAAGAATGCAAGGAAAAGAAAAAGAAATCCCTTAAAAATGCATTAAAAAAAGAACAAGAATTAAAGTGTCATAGTTAATTTTCCCTAAGAATGAAGATAATACAGAGGTCTGTTTTCGATCAGTTATATTTTCAATTGCTTTAAATTTAATAACCCATCAACTGCAGCATAAACTGTTTCTGTCATGTGGAAAATGCGGTGAGTAAAAATGACGGGAGAATCGCTTGAAATACTGCCAGAAATCGTCGGAGTAGCAGAAAACAAAACACTGAGAAATTTTGACCGCGATGTCAGACAGTTCCTTAATACTGGAAAAAATTGGATTGAATTTATTTATTTATTTTATTTCAAAAAAATGCAAGAAAAAGGAAAAAATCCCTTCATAATTAATTAGAAAATGCATGAAAATCAGGAAATAAATTGCCGTAAAATAAGAACTATTTTGCCCCAAACTAAAGAAAGATGGATGGTTGGAAAGACGGCTAGATAGATGGATAGACAACTTTAGGTTTCAGTGTTTTCGACTCATAATCCGAGAGGCACTTTGGCTGCCCTCCCCGTGTGTGTGCGTATGCATGTGTGCACGTGACTAATGTGTGTTTGCGGCGACGCTGGCGGTTCTTGTGGCTTTGCCTAGAGATAGGAAGAGAGAAGAAGAAAAAAAACACCAAAAAAAACTAGAAGGGACAGCTTTGTCCTTGAATGCTTCCTCTGCGTGTGTGTGTGTGCGTGTGTGTGTGAGTGTGTGTGTGTGTGTGTGTGTGTGTGTGTGTGTGTGTGTGTGTGTGCAGGAGAGAGGACAGCCAAAGTGCTGCTCGGATTGCGAGGCGAACACCAAACAGAGCTCCATGTCGGCTCCCCTCGGCTTTTGGCTTGCAATTAAAAACAACATATCAAAAAAACAACATAAATTCTGATTGTTCTTTGTTTGATTAATTATCAGCAAAAAAACTAACAATCTAAAAACGTCGAGATGAAAGCGAGATTCGATTTTGTGCATTGATCCGACCCCGTAACCCCATCCCCCCCCGTCGCGAGACCGGCTCCTGGCCGTTCGTCATCCCGTGTCTCGCAGAGCCCCCACCACCGGGCAGCAAGCTCTCCTCTGATTGGCTGGCTGCTGGAGGCCTGCCAAGAGGCAGGATTTACTGTCACAGCCGTTCCCAGAGCCGGCCGACGTTTAAGGACGGTGAGAAACCGCACGTACACCTGGACAAAGCTATTTGTGGTACCTTTAAAAGCCCCCCCAAAAAAGGAGAAACGGCTGCTAAACAAAACCAAAACAGCCGCGAGTTTTGGGGGTTTTGTCCTTGCGCGATATCACTTTCACACACAGAGGAACGACCTTGAAAAATAAAATTCGCCACGACACCACGCAATGGAAGCTAACAGACGATTTAGTTCACAGTGGTGAGAAAGTGCCAAGAGAGTTAGCGAGAAGATAGCAAACGCTCGACTGAAAGCTGGATCGTCATGAGGAATTAGCCGATTAGCGATGTTGTGCTAATCACTAGCAAGATGGAACAAAACCTGTCAAGTAACCTCCAGCTATACGTGGCTAGTTTGACGTTTTGCCGCAGCAGGAGCGATTGATCACTCTGCATCCCATAATATTAAGCGGCAGCGTCGGGTTGAGTCGTTCATGAGGACCTGAGAGGATGGAAGGGGGTTGCGAGATGAAGATGGGACTGTAAGGGGATGCATCTGCAGGTGAGGAGCACTGTATGAGGTTCCTCCTGGGTTTCCTGGGTTTCAGGCAACCAGTGCAGCGGCTGAAGGACGAATTTTCTCATTTTTATGCAGATTTTTTGAGCAATTTCTGACTTTTTTCATTTTTCTGATTTTTTTTCTTTCATTTTTAATTTTACAGAAGATTCCTTTTTTGTGAATCCTACCGAAGTTCTCTTTTTTTTTTTAGTTATTTTGCTAATAAAAAAATACACATTGAAAACAGCTACAACAATAATAATAATAATAATACTAATAATGATAATAATCATCATCACCATCATCATCATCATCATAACAGAGGGCATACCGGCAAGAACTTCATTTTTTTTTTTTGACGTGCATGAAGCAGCCGGAAAAGGAAAGAAGTCGGGGATATAGAGCTGGGTGTCGTCGTCAGAATGGTTAAAGTTTAGTCATTCATTTGCGGGTAATTTTGCTTATTTTTCTGCAGATTTTTTTTTAGCTACTTCTGACTTTTTCATATTTCTGTTTTTTTCTTTTGTCTTTTTTTATTTCCAGCTGATTTGTTCGGGGGGGGTCATACATTTGTAGGTAATTTTCTTATTTTTCGACACATTTTTTGAGCAGTTTCTGACTTTTTTTTCATATTTAAAATTAAGATTCAAATTTGTTTTCATTTATATCCAATGAATTTTGGGGATAGTCATAGATTTGAAGGTAATTTTCTGAATTTTCTGCATTTTTTTTTAACAATTTCTGACTTTTTTCATATTCAAGATTAAGATTCTGATTTTTTTTCCAGCTGAGTTTTTTTTGGTGAATTCTACCGAACTACTCATTTTATTTGATTTTGTTTTTTTGTTACTTTGCCAATTTAAAAAAAATTAACCACAGATTAAAAACAGCAACAACAACAATAATAATAATAATCATAATGCTAATAGAGGACGTACCGACAAGAAGAAGTTTTTTTTATTTGACGTCCATGAGGGAAAGAAAGGGAAGAAGTCAGGGATATAGAGCAGATTTCTGCAGACTTTTTTGAGCAATTTCAGCCTTTTTTTTCATATTTCTGATTTTTTTTGTTATTATTATTATTATTTTTTAATTATTGCCATTGCAACATACCAACAAGACATAACTAATTAAACTTTGAGCATATAATTTCCTCCTCAGACCTTCATTTGAACCTCCCCTGCAGACCTTTGTAGGAGTTAGCTTTAGCTAAATCTGATGCACAGCATCTCTGGCGCCCTGTTGTATGCCACCTTCACAGGTGACCTCATTGAACTTCCAACTCACCTGTACGGCTCCGACTCGGCCAGGAACTTCCTCTGCTCCAGCGGGCTGGCGCTGATCCGGAGCTCCTTCACCACCACCTGGGAGGAGCTGCAGTCGCACAGCACCTCCGCCAGGATCACCTGCAGGGCGACGGCGAGCATAGGTGATCGAGATTCGGCCCTCGTGTTTGGACCGTTGGAGCGCGATCGGGCGCAAGCTTACCTTCCCGAACCAGCCGTTTCCGATCTCCTGGAGATAGTTCAATGTGTGCCTTTTGAAGCATTGAGACTTGGAGTCTGCGAAAATTAAATTAATGGATAAATGAATCATAATATATCAAAATAATCATCAGTGTCTTTTTCCACTAATCAATCAATATAATTGGGATGTCTGATCAGATTTGGAAAATCAGCTTCATGAGAGGGAACCATCTGAGATCCTCATTTGTTGCTTTTATTTAAAGGCTATTTATCCTACATTTCTTAGTAATTTTTTTATTTTTCTGTTGATTTTTTGAGCGCTTTCGACCTTTTGTCATATTTCTGTTTTTTAATTTTTTTTCTAATTTTCCAGCTGTTTTTTTTCTTTGTGAATTGTCCCAGAGTTCTGATTTTTTTCTTTTCTGAATTCTACCAAATTTCTGATTTTATTTTTGGGGTATTTTGCCAATTTAAAAAAAATAAATCACGGATTTAAAACCGCAGCAACTAGAATCACAATAATGATAATAATAATAACCAAATATGAGACTTTTTCAAGGCAATCTAACCCTCATCCTCCTCATTTTTTTTTTTACCTACATCATCTTCACTGTTCACCTGCTATTCTACAACCCTGCACATTTTCCTTCATTTTTCTTTTCGTTTTTTATTTCTTCCATTTGTTTCTTTGATTTTTCAAATGTATATTCCAGTGCATGTATATTGAACATAGTCTTTGTTCATTTTGTATCCAAATATGACAATAATCTGATAAAGAGTGGGGCGGAAAAGGACGTCACCGGCTCCGTCCTGCAGGGCGGTGCAGTGGGGCCTGTCCCTGACCGGCAGGGTGTAAACCTCGGGCAGGGACGGGCAGGAGGAGAGGCTGTCCTCCTGGATGGGGCTGGAGCCTCCAGAACATTCCTCACCCTCGGCGTTGTCAAACTCCTGGAAACAGGAAAAGCTGTTTTAAAAATTGGCGCTGATGAAGATAATAGTGCATGAATAATCAATAGAGTGAACATATATTGTACAATATATTCAAAATCCCACTATCAGACAATCAGATTCTGTAAAAGCAGGTTTCAATTTTTTTTTTGCCAAATCATTTTTTTATTCCTAAAACAAGGCAAATAATTTGTTTTAGGTAATTATTACATTTTCTCTTTTTTCTTAAAATGTAAAAAATATTTGGATAAATTATTTGGGCATTTATCGTTGATCTTGGACGGATTATTGATTATTACTTCATTGATTTTGCATTGCTAATGTTTCCATCCACCTCTTGACAAACCACACGGGCCAAATCCTCAAAGGATCCGTGGATCTGATGAGGTGAAATGGAAAAAAGAAAATTGGTAATCTATAAAATAAAATGAAATAAAAACAGAAATAAATTTGAGAACGGATAGAACTAAACAAACCTGAGAGCTACAATGAATAATCTAAAAAAATAAATTAATTAATAAATGAATTGAAAAAACAAATATATTAAAATTCAATAAATGAATACATAAATAAGTACGTATATTGTAAATAAAATGTCATAATTTTTATTGTTATTCATTTTATATTTCCACAAAAAATTAGAACAATTTCATGAACTCTATTTGAAAACAAACAAGCAACAACAGACGTTCAGGTTCAACCCTTTTCAAATCCTCCTCCGGCACTATTTTGTGGGGTGATTTCTGTTGCCATGGATACACACAGAACCTTCCCAAAAAAAGTCTCTCTGCTCATCCGGATGCAGACGAGCATCGTTGGGTTTTTTGGGGGGATCCAGACGAGGGGTTTTGTGTAAAAAAAAAAAAGCAAAAACTGCAGGAGGAGGGGGAGGAGAACGGCTGCCCCCAGGGTAAGTAAAAATAAAAAAATAATAAATAAAAAAACAAATAAAAATAAGAAATACATAAATAAAAATATGCCTGCACAGGACGTAAACAAATTTAAACACAAATTAAATACAACTGTAAATGGCAAACTATATATATAATTTAAAAAAAACACCGCCTGGGAAGATAGAATGAAATACTAAATTCATATACATAAATACAAATAAAATACTAAATAAATAAAAATACTACTGTAAATGACAAAAAATAAAATATAAAGACAAATACAATACCAAATAAATAAAAATAAAATCTTTACATGACAAAAAAATACAACAAATTAAATACCAAACAAACAAAAATATAACCAAAAATGACACAAAATGTAATATAATATAAATAAAAGGCTACATAAATACATAAAAATACAACTGTAAATGACCAAAATAATCATATAAATGCAAATAAAACCTTAAATAAAATCTTATATAATTATGCAACTGTAAAAAAAAAAAAAAAAAAAAAACCCAAAAAAAAACAAGAAATAAAAAAAAAAAAAAAAAACATTAAATGGCAAAAAAAAAAAAATATACAAAAAAAAAAATACAAAAAAAATAAATAAAAGAAAC